>JAVTVY010043972.1:0-21128 GCA_036873755.1 Hanleya hanleyi | reverse complement strand
AACTTTGAGAACAAGAGAGGATATGGATTACATAGACTGATATGATATGGAGAGTTCATTCTCAAATTTTTACTTTTAAGTGGGATTAAGAGCGTTCCATAAAACTTATGAAAATTCCCACTCGAGAGAAGGAAAACACATTCCAAACGAGCGCCTTTACTTGAATAAGTGTTCTAGTAAAAAAAATTAACGACACTCTGAGAGAAACGAGACCAGAGCGCATCATGCCTGCAGCTTGTGTCGAGCGTCGTGATTGGCCAGCCTTCTTTCTGCGCGCTCATCCCATTTGTGTGATAATGAGCTCGTTATCTGGCATAGGTTTTAAAGAGTATTTTATGGGAAAATCCCATCATTTGCTGACCGTTTTGATAAAAGCTATACCCTACATCCGCGATCAGTACATCTCGTTCCATATTTATGGCGTTTTTCACATTTACCCGTGTTAATCTTATGGGAGCTTGCCCTGGTATAATGTGGGGGTGGGGGAACTGCTTGTTATGTAATTTTTACTTCACATTGCCTTGTGCTCTGTGGGGCGTGACTATCTTTAATCAACCAATTGGGTGAAGCCCAGGGAGAATTTCTAGTACATGTACATTAGCAGGTCAAATTTTATTGTCTGAAACATCCCGGGCGCGGTTAACCATAACGGCCCAATGATTGTAACACATTCATGTTGAGCGACTGGTGACGTCATAACGATTTATGCAAGGTGGATCCCAACATATCCTCTATTTTGTGAATAACGGTATCAGGATTTATAATTAACGTTAATTATGGGAAAGAAATGATACGTGCACGATATGATAAAAACTCCACTTTATCAGAAGAAATATATATGTATGCGTATGAGCCAGAGTTTGTGATAGACCGCACTGCGGTGGCCTAATGGTTAGAGCGTCGGTCTCGTAAACGGTAAGTACTGGGTCCAATCCCAGGGAGGATCATACCGAAGACTTGAAAAATGTAACTCGTTGCTTCCTCGCTTACGCTCAGAATTAAGAAGATAGAACAAGGACTGGTTCGCTCGGTGTCCGTATAATGTGACTGAGTGGGGTGTCATGTCTGCCTACGGCATGATATTTCAGTGGGACAGCGGATCCGGGAGAGCAGTGTAAAATAGCAACATTAGATATGCTCTGTTAGAAGTAGCTATCACCATATACATAGGTAAATTATAATCAGTTGTGATACAGGAAAAGAAAACAGTTTATATACACCGATACCAGGAAATTAAAAATGGAAGTCGGGCCAACAATACAATACAATACAATACTTTATTCCGCTCAGACCACGAATTGTGGTATATGAGGATACACACAGTTAAATAATATAAAAATGGCGATTGGGAGTATATTCGTTATTATATGTAACGTAGATTCAGATCAACACGAGCAAATAAATAGCTAGTAGATTTTTCAGGACAGATATTACATCTATCAATCTGCGAAATTATCCATGATAGCATTGATTAGTTTACATAGTTTCATTAGTCTGGGCGGGTAGTTATTTCTGAATATATCTGCAAATTTAAACAAATCTGGATTATTCCAGTAATACCGTGGTAAACATATTTCTCTTATATCAAGGAAAAAACAGCATTGGAAAATATAATGGAATTCGTCACCTATTGAATCACTGGTACGCAAAGTACATATTCTCTCTTCCTTAGATGTATTTTGCCAGCGACCAGTTTCAATTGGTAGTTTGTGGCTGCTTGTCCTAAATTTAGTGTAGATAGTTCTGTATTTTTTGGGGAGGTTAATGAGACAATTTTCTAAGGCAATATCTGTTTTAAATAATTTGTAGTGAGTTGATTTACTCGATGATGAAACTTTTTCGCACCAAGTCTGCAAGTACTGATCTTTCAATATCCTTTCAATGCTCTTTTTTCTCCAGTATTCGACATTGATCACGACTGAGTTAGCCATGTGATATTTTTTCCCGTATTTTCCCGGATAGATCTAATTGAGCTGATCCATTTATGATTGTAAGTCCCATTCTCGGTATCCAATAACAACAATCTATACATTATGGAACATATCTTTGGTTTTAGTCACCCATCTAAAATTCGAGTCCAAAAACTAAACATTCGACATTTGATTGTTATATCTAAAGGGAATCTACCCAACTCACCGTAAAGCATGTATAATGGAGTGCTTTTTCTGACACCTAGTACTTAGTAATTAGTGTGTAGATTTTCAATAATTTTTGTATCTTCGTGACCCCAAACCTCACAACCGTACAGTAAAATAGGAACAATCAGTTTATCGAATAAACATAACCTACAGTTAGAGCTACCACTCACTCATTCAAGATCAAGTTGATTCGATATGTTTGCTCTGCTGAACACCATGATCTTAAGAAGGGAAAATCAGCAAAGTGTGAACAAAGCGCAAGATCTTATCACTGTAAGCATAGCATAATGGCGTTTACCCAGAGTTACTCTAACATTTTTTATAGCATACATGAAAGAGAGAACCCGTCAGTTGTCCCTCCAGAATGCGGCGAAGGTGTGAAATGATCAGTGGTATAAAACAATGCTACAAAAACAAATCACATGCCCGCCGACATAATCACCAACCATGTAGTTTACCTTATTGTTAGGGTTAGGGTTCTAATTGAATACAACATTATAATTCGCCATATATATTCAATAACAATAGACGGTACCAATTTTACGGTGCACGGACATTTCCCCCAGTGGACATTTCCCCCCCGATCCTATACTTTTAGGTTATTTTGAACATAGTTTTTAAATAATTTGGCAATAACACAATTGTTTTTATATATTTTTTAATTTTCTGTATATAAGGATATAAGGAATTCCACATATGTTTTACGATAAATGAGTCACATGGTGTTAAGATATAATACATATATACAGTATATATCAGTATTATACAGTCTCATAGCACATTTTAAAACAACATAAAAGATGTTTACATGATATATAGCATAACATTAACTGTTCGTATAGGTCGGTGTCATACATCTTTTATTTTACGACTATGTGATATAATGTTTTCATAAAATGTTAAAATATATACTGCCCACTCCCAAAATGACATCTTTCGTTACTACTGCCCAACTGCGCAGGAGTAGCACGATGCGACTTCTAACAAAAACCATACCATTCGTCGTCTATATGCAGAGAGCTACAAGATGACATCCCACAGGGTCCATTTGGACCACGGATGGTCCATCTCTACCCCAAACACCTTCCTTCGCACCCCCAAAATGCCCACTTTGGCTACTACTCCTGCTGATGACGTCACCAACGATGTCACAGATGACGTGGACAACCCTCAAGTCGTGGTCTACAACACCGAGGGCTTCACTTTGACACCTCACACGACGCATTCGGACCAAGAATGATCCCTCAATCGCTCAAACACACCAACCTCGCCACCAGGGGTCGCTCTCCGCTGGAAAATTGGCCGCTCCGACGAACCCCTGGGACGACGGTCGCTGAAAGTTGGTCCCATAATACATTGAAAAATTCTTTCACGTGGCCCCTTCCGGTTCCATTGGAACATATCCTATTCCTTATAAAACGTCAGTCATGAGTCATCTTAATGGCCAGTGTCATAACGTCATGACGTCAGAATAGAAAATGTTTCGCAAGAATGCATAAAGAGTTCTGGTAGGCTACGTCATCTTTCAGACGCGCTCGTAACATCCATGACGTCGGGGCGTTGGCTTAATCTCCATAGATACGCTCTCGTTATGTTCTAAATTCTAGCGTTTTGTGTGCTAACCAATGACCGATCGTACTGCTGATCGCCGTCCCAGAGCCTAGTAGGGAGGACAGGACCGGATAGCTCTGGTTTCGAGATTGTCAAACACACCCCCATACCCCCAAAACGTCCGCTTCCGCTACTACTCCTACTGTTGACGTCACCAATGACGTCACAGATGACATGGACATCCCTCAAGTCGTGGTCTATACAACGAGAGCTTCAATTTGACACCCTACACGACTTATTAGGACCAAGAATGGTCCCTTAATCATTCAACAGACCCCCACGAACCCCCAAAACGCCCGCTTTATTTCTCGTAACATTTATCCAGGATTGTTTAAGCATTATATTGGTTAAGCATGACCATTGCCTCCGGTTCCGCAATATAGCATTGAACCAGGTATATTATTTGATTATTTCATATTTTGGGCTAAAACGGTTGAAATATTCGAGTTTAAGCAAAGCAATTTAGAAAAGGCAATCTTCGTTTCAATTTGCTTATAATTTCTAGGTTTTCAGCACAATGTTTCGAAACTCGAGTCCTCAAAATGCATTATTGTGAAGATTCATGCTGAATGAACATGTCTCCGTGTTAAACTAAGATAAAATTTTAAATATCTGTATTCATCGAAAACAACATCGCGTGTGTAACACCGACATTTGTAAAGAAAAATGATATTGTTGACGTAAAATGCTTTCACGCATCACGCATAATTGCTGTGTCACTCCGTCTTTGTGGAAGCGTGCGCGCGGAACTAATATAACTAGTGCCTTAGGCACTGAAACGGGGTTATTTAAATGCAAAATAGGCTGTTGGAATAATTCCACTAACCCTTTGATGTTCCATCCCATGGCGAAGAGCCATACTTGTAGTCACGCACATTCCTCTCAACAAGGATCTCTAGTGCATTAGTGTAATTGGACACATATATATATTAAAAACAAAAAATAACTTGTGACCGCTGGGACAGACATTTATTATGAAACGAACCTGATGAAATGATAAAATAATGTCTTCACTGCATGATACCAATATTTGTAAAAAATTCACTTTTTTCCAGATAATAGAAAGCATATCCTTCAGCAGTAAATAACAATACGAAGCTGCGCATCTGAAAACCCCTCGGCTCTGGGTACATTCATAATGCATTCAATTTGAACCAAGATGTCCGGAACATCAAGCAGTCAAGTCAGAAATATACAGATTATCAAAAATTTTGCAATTAGGAATGACCCCCAAGGTTTCCGTCCAATCAGAGAAACCGGTATTCATTACATAAGTTTCTTGATGCATCAGTGATGTATACCAAATTTTACATCGAGCATTTGAACGGTATCAGAGATAGAGATCATTAATGATTTCGCATAAATTAAAGATGGCCGCTCATCCTTCCCGCCACTCAGAGGAACTGATGTGGTTATTAATTGAAAGTCTCTTGATACATTGATGCTGTGTACCAAGTTTCGTATAGAACACTGAAATGGTATCAGAGATATACATCATTAAAGATTTTGCATAAATTAAAGATGGCCAACAAGGTTTCCGTCCAATCAGAGAAACCGGAACTGTCATTTGTCGTAAGTCTCTTGATGCATCGATGATGTATACCAAATTTTACATCGAGCACTTGAACGGTATTAGAGAACGAGATCATTAATGATTTTGCATAAATTTAAGATGGTCGCCCATCCTTCTCCCCACTCAGAGGAACTGATGTGGTTATTCATAATTTGCAAGTCTCTTGATACATCGATGCTGTATACCAAGCTTAAATGATATCAGAGATATATATCATTAAATTTTTTGCATAAATTAAAGATGGTCGCCAAGGTTTTCGGTCAATCAGGTCCCAATTTAAATTATCTGTATGCATCGATGATGTATACCAACTTTTATATAAAACAATTGAATGGTAACAGAGATATGTACCATTATTGATTTTGCATAAATTAAAGATGGCTTCCAGGATTTCCAGCTAATCAGAAAAGCCGGTTTGGTAATTCATTGAAAGTTGCTTGATGTATCGATGATGTATACCAACTTTCGTATTGAACAGTTGAATGGTTTCCGAGATATGGATCATTATCCATTTTGCATAAAATTAAAGATGGCCGCCAAGGTTTCCACCCAATCTGGTCCCAATTCAATAGGCTTCTGGTCCTTGACTAGGTAAATAAGCATACCAAATTTGGAATTCTTCAGGGGAAGAAGTGCCGAACTTAGACATGCGCTATAGTTTATGTAATGATACGAGATTACTTTTGTTCTGGTTCTAGGCAGGTTGATCTATATCTCAATTATTCTGTCCGCACACTGTTTGTTCCATCTATATCTCACCATGACTTGTGCTCCATAAAACAATGTATGTTGCCTTGACTGATCTTAATCGAAAACTAAACCGTTTTGATGATGGCTCTATTGATTTTCATCATCAAGAGTTGACATATTATGAGTTAAATAATTCTGTTGAAGTTGAGAGTTTAATCGCTATATATTAGGCGGCCATATTAGAAAGGTGTTACCATTATTAAGGTTTCTACAACAGGGTTAACTTTCAACATTAGCATATTACTTTTAGAATGACAAAGGATTTCGAATGTTCATTCCATCGAAATGAAGACATTTTTCGGCAGTATGCTGCTCTTGTCCATTACTACGGTTCTTAGTCGAGGGTGGTCTTTCAGCAGAAGCCGTTGTCTTTTGTTGTCGAATGTTTAGTCCCATCCAAGTGATGTTCATTTCCACCGCATTCGTTCATGGAATTGTCCAGACAATGGAACACTTAAATCAGCCGGCACGGCATGTAGTGCGACGTCAAATTTAACCCAGCTGCCTTTTCAAAGAATGAGTGTATGACGGTATGATTGTTGTGTGTCGAGCCGCAATCAGAGAGCAAATTTACTCGAAGTTTAGTGCTGTGTTAATTGTTGCGTTTTATAGTATTCTGTTGTCTGTTGAAATACTTTGCAGTGTAGAATGGGAACGGAGGAATGATGGACAAAGTCTTTGTTGCCTTGAAATGAACATTCGACGATGTGTCTAAAAGTAATATAAACGCCTATCATTGAAAGCCCTACACTCAAATACGAACCGTAATATTGCGAATGTTTTATATTATATGCACTACCGTAGACAAAAGAATCGGTATTTCGTCTTTCTAAACCAAAATTACCTTTTACTAACGAATGAGTATAGCGACCTCAATTGATCATGAAAAATGGCAAAAAGTATAATTCTTTACAGTTTAAAACAATTGCAACCAATATTTGTTTGATCCCGAGAATAGAAACAATTTATCATTATCAGTACACAGTATATACCGACTTGCTGAAACCAAAGCACGATGGCCTAACAATACTATGAAATTGAATTGTATTTACTAAATGTCATGGAATGAGTGCAACTTTCCAATATTACCTCTCCTTCAAATTGACAAAATATATTATATTATTTTCCCTTGGTATATTCAATATGAAATGAGCTATTCTCCTCATGACATGATCAATATACAAGAACTCTCCTCTATTTTGTGCATTTTCAAGGCAAAGATGAGCCGAGATGCAATGCATATAACCAGACATTGAATTTAAATGATTTTAGAAACAAAAGCAGTTAACTTTGACGGTTATTCTAATCAACAAGGGCTGATCGAACAGATGTTCCTTGCAATTTTTCGCTTGACGAGGCGGCCAAGCAAGGAAATGGAATCTAAAATACAACGCATTTTTTTCGGATCGCTATATAACACCACACCAACTGTAGTCTCCATACGATGAACACCGTCTGTCTCCACATTTCGTGTAACATGCAGACATGTGTTAGCTCACACGCCCATAAAGGGAAGCATTTAATTGCAAGGTTGTTACCCACAATCTCGTGAAGCAAAGGTACTTTCCAAGGTTAGCTATCAATGCGACCGTTCCGCTGTATGCATTTCACCACTGTAATGGACAAGAGCAGCATACTACCGAAAACTATCTTCATTGCGATGGAATGAACATTCGAAATCCTTTGTCATTCTAAAAGTGATATGCTAATGTTGAAAGTTATCGCTGTTGTAAAAACTGTAATAAATACCAATTTTCTTGTTCTGCACATACTATCTTTCCATCAAGTATGCTTCCATCGCGATTTAAGCAACTCTGGTGAAAATGTTTCCAAGCAATTTTACCAAATTTATCAGATTGTACTACCACAGATAAGCACTCCAGTGAGCCTCAGTTGAATGTACCGCGGACTCGAGTTAAAACCAAGAATAATGTATCCGTAATTTGCGATTGTTACATGAATTTTGGTTTTTCACCGCACTGAATGTGTGTATGAATGTGAATGTGTGAATGTTTGGTGCTTGCAAATACAAGCGACTGGCAACTAATATCGGTTTGATTGGCAGATAATTTATAAGGATATTCTATTGCCGGGCTTTATCCAGAATCCCATTCCCATTGGGGAAACAGTGATAGTTGGATAAAAACCTCTGGGGTAATTAAATTGCTACATGGAGAGATGCACCAGTTCAACACCAACACGGCACGTGTTATTTCCGTCGCTATGCTGATGACACGGTCCTGGTGACATGTAGGAAGCAACACTTCAAATTATTCCTGGATCACATCAATCAAAAGCATTCAAACTTGAAATTCACATGCGAGGAAGAATATAATAGACTGTTGTCATTTCTTGATGTACTCGTAAACTTGACCGACAATATGGTCACTATTAGTGTTTATCGGAAACCAACATACACAGGACTATATACAAAATGATCAAGTTACATACCCACTAATCACCAAAAAAAATAATCTGACTAAGAACTTACAGATAGAGCTTACAAATTATGTATAAGTTACAAATTGTTTTCATGTGAACTGGACCATATCAAACAAATGTTAGCAAAAAAATGGGTTTCTACACTGGCTGATCCACAGCATCATCACAAAGTATCTGAACGGCCTATTTTTTTTGCCAAAATACCACATATTGGTCCAAAAATCAAAGGCCTAAGTAGAGAATTTAGCTCACTTCAGAACCTAGTCCCCAGTGTAAAAGTTGTATGAATACCTGTCTGTCTCATCGACTGGTGGATATTTTCAATTCAAAGACAGAGAGAAAGAACATTGCCGATCCAATGATATCTGCAAAATTAACTGTGGGAGCTGTAATATTGGACAAACTACGAGACATGTATAGGAGATATCTGAGAAACATAAGATTGCCTCAGAACTCTACAAAACATCTGCCTTTGGCGAACATTGTTTGACTGCAGGCCATAGCCCTCTCCAGTCTACTCATGAGTCTGGCAGCTCAGATTACAAACTTCATATTATAGAATTACTTTACATATCAAAACTAAGCCCTGGTCTCAAACTAGAACATCATATCAGTGCCACTCCTGTTCAATGTCTAACCTGTTCGCTGCCCATGCCAACTCTGTTTATCTGTCAGTTTTGTCGACTTATTGAAAATACCAACATCAATGGGAGTGGCATACTGTATACACTACCCTTTAATATTGTACTTCAATGACATAACTTCACCGTTGTTTTAATAAGAACCAATCCTCTATGTACTACATACAGCAATGTACACACCGGTGAATGTTCATCGGTGTTACATTGTATATATATATATCTTAAAATCCCCTGTATGAACGGACTCTAACTGGGGTAGTTTTTGTACTGATATGTGCCGAGTCTTGTTTTCTTTTATTTACTTCTGTAACCATTAGCAATTTGACCAGTATATATACGCTCGTAAAATGTATCATGTTTGGGCTTTTTTATATATTTTTTTATTTTCTATATATAAGGATTTCCACATACGTTTTACGATAAATGAGTCACATAGTGTTAAGATATAATACATATATACAGTATATATCAGTATTATACAGTCTTATAGCACATTTTAAAACAACATAAAAGATGTCTTCATGATATATAGCATAACATTAACTGTTCGTATAGGTCGGTGTCACGAAGCCCTTTGATGAGAATAAAATTGAACTAAAGTGAAAACTGAGGTAAAAAATAGAACAAAATTATATTGTTTAAAAATACATCTTTTATTTTACCACTATGTGATATGTTTTCATAAAATGTTAAAATATATACTATGTATATGAATATGTTATGTTATCACTATGTGATCCATGCATTATATTGTTTAAAAATGTGCTATATAATATATAATGTGCTTTCTCGTAAAACTAAATTGTACAAATATGTGTTATATTGTCTTAAAATGTGCTACAAGTCTGTATAATATTGCTATACTGTGTATATGTATAATATCTTATCACTATTCACTCATTTATCGTAAAACATATGTGAAAATCCTTATATCCTTTTAATAGAAAATAAAAAAATATTTGGAAAAAATTGTGTTTTTGCTAAATTATTTAAAAATTATGATCAAAATAACCTAAAAATATAGGGTGGGGAAATGTCCACTGGGGGAAATGCCCAGTGGGGGAAATGTGCATGGGGGAAATGACCGCTGGGGGAAATGTCCACTGGGGGAAATGCCCTGGATTCCAATCTTACGTATTCCACTTTTCCCCACGCCGCCCCCACTCCAATAAAATGATAAGTTGTGCGATAACCATCTTTTCTTACAAAAATCAATAACCCCGTTGATCAATATTTAACGAAATATCGCCCGTTCTATCACTTTCACGGCATTCCTCTCTGCGATATGCAATTATGAATCTCCGGGAGGGCAACTGTTTAACCAAACAGAAAGAAATTTTTCAAAGTTAGATACAAACTGACGAAGTGTTTCGCTTGTAGCAGATGGTGATCATGTCTTCATTGAACGTCGTATAATTAACACTCTTATTCACCCTTAAAAGGAAATAAATCATACGCCAAAATATACTATGGAATTATTTATTACATTTCTTGAAAATATGTGATATGGTGCACCATGATCACCATTTCTACCTAAAAATACGCCACAACAAGTTCGCCTCAAACAAATACTTTTAATTGCTTTAACTCCTACATAATGAGATGACCATAGGTATATCAATGTGACCACTAGTTGGGCTCAATATGACCTCAAGTACAAATATATAATAAATTGACCAAGCAAAATCTAACCGGAAGGGTAAGTTGATTACCTCAACATCCGACGGTCACAAATGAACGTTGACCGTCATTCGGTGAATTAAAAAAAATATATATATTAACTGAATACGTTTTTAAGGTTTGATTCATTTTCAAGTACATATATACAGTATATACGCATTACTATAAAATAGGCGTTGTCGACGAGATGAGGGGTCGTTAAAAATTTCTAACGCAACTAGTGTTCAATGTAACGCGCTCGAAGAGCCTACGAGACAGTTAAATTAGCGATCGAACGCACTCATTGTTCACAGCTAACCTGCTTGTAACGCTCTCCTAACGCATTCTAAGGCCGCGTTAGCAGGTTACTAACGGGCATGCTGTGAATCGTAACGCGCTCGGACTTAATCCCTAATGCGTTAGGTAGAACCTTTAATCCGGTCGGTACTGTACTTGTAACAGAGCGGATCTAATGCTGCCATTTTATAGTGCTGTCCCACCGAAATATCATGCCGTAGTCCTTGTTCTATCATCTTAATGCTGAGCGTGAGCGAGGAAGCAGCAAGTTCCATTTTCAAGTCTTTGATATGACCCGGCCTGGGATCGAACCCAGTACCTACTCCTCATCGAAAATGATTAAAATATACAGTTCTTTATTTGCTATTTTGCTCTGCGTTTTGGCATCACATATTTGTTGGACTTTCGCCCAAATTATAACGTGATATAATTTAGCCAATGTCAGTACAAATCCGATACCGCTGTCACATGAGGATGTATAGGGAGTGTAAAATCGTGGCTATGGTGCAATAAATGTCCACTGGTTTTCTAGGGTTTGGGGGAAAAAACATTGCCAAACCGACGTTTTCAAGACTCCTCGTGGCCGCCATTTTGAATTTTCCTTTTGCACCTAGGATTATGTAAATATCCTCTAAATGACCTCAATAAGATTCGCGGGAAAATCTGAAAATTTCCGCTCTCTTGTTCTCTTTGTTTCGGAGCTGTAGTAGGAGTGCATGTGGTTGTACGGAAGACGCGAATGACCAATAATCCAATCTGCTCCCGCCACCGTCCCTCCGGCCATATAGGGTTAATTGTCCGTCTCCACGTTTTCCGTACGGCCACAGGTTTGGTCGCTCACAAACACGAGCGCAGGGATAGATTTCAGGAAGCCGACAATAACTACATTTTCACTAATGCAAAACGCATGATATTCAAACGACCACTAGCCTCCGGGTCAACCGGAATTAGACACAGGTTAAACGAAACGTAGCGTCAGATAGTATTTTGCCGTCAAAGCACCATATTTCTCGCAGAATTGGAGAAAAGGGTGTAGCTCCAAATATGATGTTCCATCTGGGCTATAAGTGGTTTCCTTTAAATCCATGAATGAATAACTGTCCTTCACAGCGTCGGTAATATACGGATTATCCAGTACTTGGAGATCGTTTATATCCCCTTTGGTGAATGAGAAGTAGGCCTACATGTAAACTGGCTTTTCGGCAATTTCTGCATATAGACGTGTTCATTAGAGAGTAGATATAGGTCTGCCAAAAGGGGTGCAAAATTCGTAATATATGGTATTGCCGAATTTCACTTAGAAAACGAGAAAGAAGCATTGCAGCACTTCATTTGGTCCAAGTAAAGATTTGAAAATAAAAGTTATAATCCTTTCGTGACACCCCGTAACGTCATTGCACGGAAAATAGTTTTTTAGTCACATTATATTGTAAGCATAAGTCTGACATTCAATATTCAAATGTTGTTCACAAAGAATTTGCGCGTCAAAAATCGTGAAAATTGTTTGTACGACAGATAGCATCAATTCCAAATATGCAAGGCGGGGGGGGGGGGGATACACACCCAGGATAATCCTCTCCCAGGATGCTTTGCGCTATGCTCCATTTATTCCATCCTCTCACAGGGTGCTTTGCGCTATGCTCCATTTACTCCATCCTCTCCCAGGGTGCTTTGCGCTACGCTGCATTTACCCCTGTTAGGATCTCGCCATCTTTTGCAGGATTCCTGCAGAAACTAAAAACTGTTCTATCTAACTATTTTACTGATCGCAAATGTATATTTATCTCGAAAAACACTAAACAGTTATTCAATGTATTTCAAAACGTCAGTTTCACATAGTTTGAAGGCTGCTTATTAAACAAATTACCCTAGAACTATATGTTGCGGAAATATTTGTGGGTGAGTTGCGACGGATATAAATTTGCCCGGTTATACGGTTGCCATATTCGCTTACTATGGCAACAGATGACCTTGGGTCAACTCTGGCACAGTCCGTGAGACTCTGCCAGCGCTGAATGGTGAGGCGCGAAGCAGAACATAAAGAATGACTGGTAGAGCTTGACACAAGATATATATACAAGAGAAAATGGTTCACATGTTCTTTACATAACATCCTTATCACTGATCAGTATGTATTGCTAACATAATAAAAAACCTGTTGAGAGCCTCTTCATTTAGAAAAGATTAGATGTGAACGTTGATAGTCCTAGCCTCAAACATACATGGGTTGGAAGTTAACAGCTTCATGTGGAAATGGCTATGGTGTTCTTGACACAAAAACGTGTCATGTGCAATGCGTAAAATATACATGCAACTGTGAAGCATAAACAATGGTTAATCTGTAGACAACATGTCTCAAGGGTCTATACCTCACAATGACGCTAGCTTTATACTGAAACTTCTTTGAGGTTGACTGAGAAATATCATTGAAAGGCAGAATGACGCAATACTCACCTTTGGCGATGGGCGTTCAAGGTCCTCTTCAAATCGTTATTCTTCAAAGTGATACTAAACGGCAATAAAAACGAATCTTAGGCAATCGCGGAAATATTTCCATTGTTTGTGATATTAACAATCCAAGATACACGATGGGTATATGCCGTATGCTCTTCGCTCACCAGTGATGCAGTGCCTCGATCTGTACTGTCCAAATCCACAAGTTAAAAATAGAGACTTATTTAAAAATAGATGGGGTATTTCCTGAAATACAAGACCACATATGGTAATAAAGTCATATAAATAGCCAGTAAGCAATTCGATGCCTGATTCGCTATCGTATCAAGAGGTCAACTATTTCGTGCACAGATTCAAAAACACGGCAGTCGTCTGCATGCCCAATCGTGGAAGCGCCCGAGACCCAGTCCTGGAGCTCATTTTTTTTTCCACGTATGTTGCAGAACAAACCTATGGAGGATATGATTGTCCAATCAAATATGTCATTCACAAACACGTGCACAGCTATTGTTTATTGCATAGGATGCTCCTTTAGCTCTGTATCACTTGATTGCATTTTAACAAAACCAACAAATCCAGTGCAGTCTCGGGAACAGGGAGATATTTCTTCTCTTTCACTTAACATCAATCTCTAGGTTGATAATTATAGCCACTGCCACATCAACACCTGTGAGTCGCATGTGAATCACTCAGGTATCTCATACGGAATTGAACTGATGTGAGGAATTCGGTATGAAATACATATTCTTCAAAAGAGTGACACGCATTGGATGGGAGCGTACTTGCATATCCCTTTCCTATCTCAATCATAAACCAGTCGGTTCAAGCCTGTAACAATATCATTCATTATATATCGCGAGACAAAGTGGAGAAACCTAAAATAAGTAATTATGAAATATAATTGTAATAAAACCCAACTAATATCTCTGGTTTCTCTCGGATAAGCCTTCATCCCTTATTTGTTATCAATTCCTGAACATCAGATACACACAGAACATTTAAGGGGGGTCAGCTCTGCACTTTTTCTCAACAACTTAGAGGGATTGATATTTTTAATAAAATGTGTTTCAGGAACCAAAAAAAATGGACGGTAGAAACTAAAGGAGAATTTACACACAGACGTTTGCAAATTGGGGCGATATGCAAGAGGTGGGAAATAATGATGACGTTTGGCGACTAAAAAGCAACCATATGACTCCACAGGAAAGTTCCCTCGGCAAACAAAGTCTGTGAATTGAAAATATCTCTGTCATGGATGGTTCATTATTTTGTTCCCAAATCAAGCTGCAGTTCCGCCAGCAAAGAAGCAAAGTGGTAAAATAAGTACATGACAGCGTGAGCAACTGGAAATAGCCATGAACATGTTCTCTTCATAAAATATTGTCCTACTGTCCTGCCATATAGTGATTTACAAACGCTGCTTTGAAAAAAATATGGCGTGCCGGTTTTACAGCACGAGAGCATGGGCGTACAGATATATGTTCAAATAATTCCGGACACGGATTAGTTCTGGAAATTTGAACATATCAGACATTCATTCGAGGCCGGAAAGCTCATCTCAAATGGCTAATGGCAAAAGATATTCCCCAATGAATTCAGTTTAACGGTCACTTCCCGGAGAAATGCTAACTCAAAACACACACTATCTCGAATAATTTAAAAAAACAGCGGCCTTTTGTTTATCGTTGAATGTTTTACGTGCTGTTTAAGGAAATGATAAATTTTCTGTTTAGGATGGAACATTGACTACCATTCGGGTAGAATTGTGCACGGAATCAGTTGGACAAAGTGCATGTGATAGTGGCAATATAATAGTGTCGTGGCTTACCAGTAATCTCGAAATCATGCAGTTAGACGACGCACTAAACGACGTGGTGGCTTTTAGTGAGAATACACGACTTTTCTTTTCCGATTTCACCTTCATGTTCACAGAGCGTCTATTAAAATTATTGGAGCACAGCAGTACGGCAATCTCAGTAAACTCAGATATAATATCACGCAATATTATATCTGACTTCAGCCCTATATAAATCCCGTGTGAATTTAAAACAACATTTGTTAGCCAATCAGGTGACCAGCTAGGTGAAACAATTTCGAAAATCACTCCCACAGTAATTACACACGGTAGCACGTGTTCTAATAAATAAATATTGTCCTGAAACAGTATTCAAATATGGCATCATTTCTAGACAGTGTGCTTGGTAAACCCTGATGATCAGGGAGTTTACTCCCACCGAAAAGTCTGACTCTGTTAGGGGGTAGAAAATATCAAAAGATTGTGCCATGGGAAGATGTTAATCTCCGTGAACTAAACGTCATTCATTGCCAGAGAGTAGAAATTGTCGTGATTGGCTTATTATGGGATGTCGCAGAATATCGTCGAATATTTCGCACGAAGTTTTCATAGCGTTACGTCTAGATGGTATTCCCCTGATTTATCATCTTGGTTTTCCTAGATTGAGCAGTACGGCGGCACGTGTCAAGATGAACGTTCATCATAGATATTCCCAAGTAGGCCCATGTTTAGATACCGTCTATGCTCTCGACATTCTTTCCGGGGGGATGTAAGGCCAAACACGCTTTTGGCTAAAACAGTTTCTCGGCATTCTTATCCTACCTTGCCTATCTGATGCTCGTTGAGGGACGAATTAGCCCCCTAATTAGGCTTCCTACCCCTTAATCGGCGAATATGAAACTTCTCACAATACATTTTGGGTTCAAGCTCTACCAGAAAATGTTACACACTTCATTTGACTTTAAGGTATTAGGTCTTTTCAGAGATAGTGAAGAAAGATTGGTAACAGCGCGGAGGAG
This sequence comes from Hanleya hanleyi, assembly GCA_036873755.1. NCBI lineage: Eukaryota > Metazoa > Mollusca > Polyplacophora > Lepidopleurida > Hanleyidae > Hanleya > Hanleya hanleyi. Next base: position 4,749 of record JAVTVY010043972.1, on the reverse strand, counting down.
GGCATGATGCCGCCCTCCGGGTCTGGCATTGTTAGTTTCACAATTAACTTTGCAAATATATGCAACAAATATGACATTCGGTAGAAGGCCGTTATCCACGACGATGATTCCCTTATATGTCAATCGATGTAATTGTAAAGGACGTGAAATGTCCACACAAACCTCCACATTAACAACGTTTGTTCATTAAGGTACTGCAGCAGTATACTGCAAGATATAAGAGTTCAATAAGGAAGGGCAGCAGGTGGCCAGAGCTACACACAGCTGGAGATGCAGGTAACTGCAAATGACTCTGTGTACCAGGCTGTACATACCCCGGATATCGTTTTCGTGCAAAAACTGTCCTCAGTCCCCGAGTTCACACATCAATCGCATTTGTTTGGGCGGAAATGGTGAAGCAGCGATATGCGCATGTTCAAAGTTCAAAAGTCGCCAAGCAGTGGAGGGGAAACAACTCTTACCGTCCAAGTCACCGAAAGACAGAGCGACTGACTGGCGTGGTTGGCATGTCGTAATATTTCAACCCATTACATGCTTCCCCACTGAAATTGGCATTGTCCCAATGTCAACAGTTTACCAAGTGCAGAACCACTCCATGGTTCTACCCAGAATACTTGGGGTTTCGTTTATCTTATTGTCTGCTTCAACACTACAAATTTGTCTAGTCAAAGGGATCCCCCTTGTAGTCCATGTGGATCTCGTTAAAGGGTTATGTTCATGTCCATCCACAGTCACAGCTCACAGCCACCATTACCCTGAGGGTGGTATGGCGTTGTTTGGCTCAGTGCCACAAACCAGCTATTACTGTTGCTTCGAAGTTTTTCCCTCGATCGGAGTGGAGACGACCAGGACACCCAAAGTATGAAAACCAGTGTTTTACAAGTGCTGCGGCCACAGTTGGCGCTGTCTGATCCTTGGTAGCTACTGTCACACAGAATGTAGTAAACATGTCTGTTATGACCAACACATTTTCATATCCATCTGATGATTTCTCCAGTAAGGTATAGTCCACAGCTACCGCCTCGAGGGGAGCTGTAAAGTTCATGCAAACCAGTGGAGTGTGAGGTGCCGGCAAGGTATCCCTTCCAAGTGCACGTCGTTTACAAGTCTGTGTCCACTTCTGGACATCAGCTGTCATGGTAGACCAGTAGTAACAGCGTCGCATAGATGTCAAGGTTCTACGATCACTGAAGTGACCAGCGTGGTCGTGCTTTGCCCGAAAAGCCTCTCTTCACAAACCTGGGACAGAACTAACTGTCGGTGTTCTGATCCGTCCTGTGGGTCCTGATACACACGGAATAGGGCAACATCCAATCGTAAGCGACCCCACTGAGTTAAAAGCTTCCGCCCCTGTTTGTTCTTCCGTAACCTTTCTTGTAGACTGGGTATTATTCGGCATTTCAGGTAGTGTAAAACACGTCCAACCACTTTATCAGAGTTCTGCAAGCTTACGATCTGCTCAAGACTGTATCCAGGTCCAAACGAACTGTCGATTGCTCCACATTGGATGGGAACAATATCATCCACTGGGTCCAGTACATCCCTGTTCATGAATGGCCACAGAGAAGCCTCTACTTCTGCAGTTGCGAATACCACCTCATTGATGTCCTCAGACATAACATCGGATTGGCGAGGCAGTCTGGATAATGCGTCCGCATTGGTGTTTATCCTTCCTGGCTTGTAGACAATATCAAATTAAAATCCGCTAGCTGTGCTACCCATCTCTGCTCGATAGCACCCAGATTTGCTGTATTCAGGTACTTCAGCGGGTTATGGTCTGTTCTCACGCTAAACTTTGAGTGCAGCAGGTATTCTCGGAATTTCTCTCCCACCGCCTATTTTAAAACCAGAAGTTCTAGCTTGAATGCATTCACTAAACTCACTTCTACAGCAGTCTGATGAGTGACTGATGTTATTTAATCTGGATAAGTGCAAAGTTCTCCAAGTATGTCACAATAACCCCAAAGTGTACTACTTTATGGGAGATCGTAAACTCGACAAAGTTGATCAAGGAAAAGATCTTGGAGTAGTTACACACAAGTCCCTTAAATGTGGAAGTCAAATGTCAGTTGCAGTCAAGAAAGCTAACCAACTTCTAGGTTTCATCTCCAGAAACATTGTATACAATTACAACATATATAATGGAAGTGGGAAGAGGTGCCGACATACTAGCAGATCCACATGACTTCACAGTATAGTCTTCTGGTTAACCTATTCTAAAGCACACACCAAGAATCTAACGATTCGTGATATGTGTTGTATCTCAGGTACGCTTTTATTGTACCTGTTCAGGTGGCAACTTGGATGACATCACCACACGACCCCTAGCACCGGCATAAGCGGTATTAGATACAAATCTAGAGAGCTATGATGGAAATGCTCAAGTCCAACGACATAATCGTGCCTCTGTATAAATCAGTTGTTGGATCTCACCCGGATTACTGTAGTCAAGTTTGGAACCCCAAAAGTTCCAGGTCCTGCGCCCAGCGCCGAAAGACCAGAATGATTCCGGAAATTATACACCAGCCATATGAAACCAGACAGACTCCTCGGGTTACAACTCTTAAAACCAGAAGAATGCGAAGCGACTTAATAGAAATATTCAAGATCATGAAAGAGATTAATATTACTAGAACAAGGGGTCATCAACTACTGTCTGTCCCAAATAATATATCCGAGGCGCTTTCGTCGATATTTCGGAGACAATTTATCGTACAACATTGAAACTTCACGCACCATATAAGCTAAAGAATAGTAAAATTCTTCCTCCATATTTCATTAAAATCTGTTGAGAATTGACGAAAATCACCAATACCTACCATGTTATTTTGGGACCACGATGACGTTGATCTGCCAATGTTATAACATGTAGGCTTTACGTCACGATGTAAAAAAATAAGGCACAAATCTCCCATCTAAGTTTTGTTTTTGCGATTTATTGAGAACTACTGGAGAGATTTTCTTGATACTTTGGAATAAAATTAGTGCTTTCTAGTTTATCTACTGTGTGAAGTTTCAATGTCGTTCGATAAATTGTCTCCGAAATATCGCCGACAACATCTCGGATATATTATCTGGGACAGACAGTAAAGTTTGTGAAGCCACATGCTCGACTCAATATCAGGAAGTTCTTCTTCTCTAATCGTGTCATAAATGCCTGATATAAGCTACCGGCTATACTGCTATTGCTGTTGACTCAATTGCTGCATTCCCCGTCAGACGCCTCAACTAATGAGGATGGTTCACAACCGTATTCGCGCGTGCCTACTGCGATGAAAGGCGATGCCGGACAACCTTAAAACGACAACGTCACAATGCCAGAGCATTCACACATAGGGAAAGATACGACGTAACTGTTCCTTTTAGATTCAAGATTCAATATTTTATTGTACGAAGCACTCCTCAAGGTAGAATACAAACATGAGAACAATAAACAAACATCCAACAAACATAATTAGCATTAGATCTACATGGATGTGGTGGGTTCAATTTCTGTCAACTCCCAGGCTCTCGGAAAACCAAAAATGTATTGTTTTACATATTATCGGAGTTAACTAGTCATCTTCAAGAGACATGATAAATATAAACCTGTCCGTATCTGTCAAATTCATGAAATGAGGGTATTTGTGTTCCATCTGCTGTTCCATCTTCTTTTATGACGCTATATCACGTCATTACCTATAAAACAGTAGCGCTGCCTGACGAGGTGAACTATCCCGATTCGGAAGATGCACACGTGCAGGTCTCGTGGTACATTGTGGGTGAGTTCCGGCATATAGGACGTCACCTGTGGGAGAATCGACGGTCGCGAAAATAGCATTGAAGTCAATGGGGATTTTTTTTGGAACGAAGTTTTGCAGTTTGATTCTAGTAGATAATATTTCAGAAGTGCATTAGCTTTCGAGCAAGACAACTTGCATAATTTTCACTCATATGACACAGACGATGTGAAAGAAAAACTAGCCTGCTCCATGCAAATCTTACGACGCCAAAGGACCGGAACTCACCCAGCAGGTCATGTGATCGACACATGAGAAAGAGGCGAATTAGAAGGTGTAACACAAGGTAAACAAGGTAAAAATGCTGGGCTGATTCAGTGTCCAGAGATATGAACGGGAGGTGATACCAGATAAGATACGAGATAAGAGCTGCGCTGGGACTCATCAGCACACTAGCGTTTTGGGAAGCGTAACAGGACAAGTTGTCAGTACGATAGTGGTCGCTATTCGCCTTTCATAAATAGACGAGTTTGGAGGCATTTCTGCGCACACAAAACGGCGTCAACTGCGTGGCCATGGCATTCTTCGAAATTGATGTAGTTCAAAATCAATGCCCCTAAAGAATGGAACAATTTAACCTCCGACTTACAAAAATGTACGTCCATATCATTATTCAACACACTTGCGAAACAATATCTACAAACAGATAACACTACACCCATATACACTCTTAATTAAACACATACAGTATATACCAATGGTTGTATTTTATTCACCGTACTCTTTCATAATTACTGTTTATTCCTTAACATCCCACAAACATAAACTAATGTCTTTATAAATGTATATGCCCCTCGTATTATGCTGGGATGCCACAAGCCCCCTGGGATTTTCTCCCGCCGCGCACCATATCCCTCTTCTTTATCGACATCTGTGTATATATCATTACATCATGTGTTAATTTGTTATCAATTTCTCGGTTGGTGAATAAAATAATTCAATTCAAAAACGAAGTCAAAGCTGCTGTGCA
>JAVTVY010043971.1:0-20272 GCA_036873755.1 Hanleya hanleyi | reverse complement strand
ACCTGTGTACCAAATTTGAGAAAGATCCATGCAGTAGTTCCTGAGAAATCGCGATAACAAGAAATTGTTTACGGACGGACGGACGACGGACGGACGGACGACGGACCACGGACAAAAAGCGATTTGAACAGCCCACCATCTGGTGATGGTGGGCTAATAAGTTTCCAAAATATAGTAGCTATACCGAACACAGATCTGCAGAAATAGTTGGTTACATTCAGGCATATAGAATAGAAATAGAAATTGATATATATCTGTAAAGGACATAACTCTGTAAAATATAGGCCGAGGGGAGTCACTTTCGATAGGCATCTGACTTAGCACTAGATAAACAAGTGTTGAAAATTTGGCGGTTTTGCCTAAAATGTGGTAATGGACATATGGACGTATATGGCGACGACAATACCCCGAGGCCAATATAGCTGAGGGGTAAAAATGACTACACTGTTATTAAAGTCTGATTAAAGTAAGAGCAAACTGTCATTCCGCTGGTGAGTCTGATAACTACTGTGTGTCCTGGACATCCACAAATCAGGAACTTCATAGCTCTTTGAACCGCTGTAGATTGCCACCAGCGGGACAATCCAACACTGCTTTCATAAATCCGAGAGAAATCCAGATCATGTAATAACCTTGAGTAACAATTCCAAAAAGAGAGATCGTCTGCATCCTGTTTGCCTTCTTGCCCACATCAAAGAAATGTGACTTTCCTCTGAACTCACAGACTGCCATAACATAAAGAATTCAATCTTGAGTATTATGAGCTCACATGAAGCTTGCAATGATATATCAGATTGATTGATAATAGAGCAGTGGACACAAAAAAGATACACACTTTCAGACCTAAAATCTAAGAAACATTATTTTAATCATAAAAGTTCTGATCATCATAAGAACACTCTGCTTTTGGATATGCAAACTTCCATACATGTGTCTCGTATGTGTGTGGGGGTTTTTTGTCGCTATAAAGCTGAAATATTGCTGAATGCGACGTTAAACCTTAATTCTCTCTCTCTCTCTTGCTGACCTTTAACTTATCAATTGCGTATGATCAAACTGATCATGCCAATGAATCCAGAGAAGCTGCACTTTGACTGGTCAATTACCAGAGGTCAGAGGACATGACCTCAGACCTATTAGCAGAGTGATATCATTAATCAGACTGAAACTAAGTTCAATATTCATGGTGATACAGGATTAACTCATGATTGGTACTATACCTGTGTAGGGTCTAGTTCAATATTCATGGTGATACAGGATTAACTCATGATTGGTAGTATTCCGGTGTAGGGTCTAGTTAAATACTTCTGATGATACAGGATTAACCCACCCGGCCTGGGCTTTTTGGGACCGGTCCAGGCCTGGGAAGGGGCCATTTCGGCCCCCTTAATTATTTTTTTTACCCCTTGAGCGAGAGGGCTGAAACTTACAACAACATACCCTTGGGTCAAGCTCTACCAGAAAATGTAAACAAAATCCAAGATGGTCACTTTGATGACGTCAAAGTGTTCATTTTTGGTCAATTTTTCAGTCATATTTTTCGAATTTTTTTATTTATGTGCTTTTTCCACAAAAACTTCATGATAAATTATTAAATATTAACCTTACCTGATGTGGAAAAAAATAAATGAGAGAATTATCATTTTCTGATATCCCACATAACTGCCATTTTGAATTTACCCATGATCCTTTGCTTGGAGGTTAATATGCAAATAGGCTCAAAAATGACCTCAATGGGACAAACCAAGAAGTCACCGAGTGTCAGCTCAAATTTTTTTTTGTTCCGGAGCAGGCACAGAAAGTTTGGTATGGGCCGGGCCCCCGGGCTGGTAGGGTTAATTTGTGACTGGCAGGGTTAACTCATGATGGGTACTACACCTGAGTTGGGTCTAGTTCAATATTCATGATGATACAGGATTAACTCAAGAGGAGTACTATACCTGTGTAGGGTCTATTTCATGTAATCTCCAGGCAGACGTCTTAGAGAATCCTCCAGCATACCTGTCAAACAGAGAGAAAGGTGTGGAATCATGTACACATAATGTCTCATTTACCATGTTACAGCAGGGGTGCAATCTGAAGACATCCTTTCACTTTCACTTTATTATCTCTTTATACCAGGGCATGTATTCTTCTGTCATACAGAGCTGGAATCAGCTGGGTTATTTTACACAGAACAGTATACTACAGCAGACAATTATTTGAATTCAATAACCAGATACCTTTCAGATACTCGAGTACAGACAGGAATGCTAAAATCAACACACTTATCTGCCTCACTGTTGGTGTCATACAGCACCTTGAACAAAGTGAAAAATGTTTCATCTGTATTCTTCAAGTCTGTGCAATAAGCATGATAAGAGGATAGCAAGAATGAAGAACCATGAAGCGCAACCTAATCATGCCAAATAGTCGAGATCAAAAGCCAGTGTGCATCAGTTGTTGCCTCACATATACACACCTCACACTTCATAATATCATCTGGATCATCTGTGAGCGCGCCATCTTGTCCAACATGTCCAAGTCCAGAGGAGGATTGTTATGGCCATTTTGATTGGTCCCCTGAGAGAGAGACACTCAGAGTTTGGTGGAGTCCAGCTATTGGAAGTCGCTGCTTTGTCTCCAGAGGATACTATTAAACAAAACCTGCAAATGTGTTGCTTTTTTCCTCGTGAAAAGCACGAGGAAAGTAGCGAGGTAGAGAATTGTGCTATTATTGATGAGCATAAATGAAAACGGTAATACTGGCAACCTACCGTGTGTGGTGAAAATACATCCACTTCCGCCAATTTTCACCTTCCATGGAAACGTGTTTGGTATTAAATACAACCACATGGTCACCGATATCACCTATGAACAGAGTACAATAGATGAAGTTGAGACAGTGCATCAGTATGCAGGTTTTGTCCACATACATATACCTATCAAGCATCTAAAATTGAAATGGTGATCAGTTAAATGTGTATTAAAGAGAATCAGCTGTGATGTATAATGACAGGATGGAAGTAGGCGATCAAACTACATGTAGCGAACCTGTGGGTGTGGGGCTTGAGAAATTGTTCATAAGGTTTAAATGAAATCATCCCATTCTCTCCCCCCCCCCCACCCACCCAAAAAAAGTGAGTACATAGGGGAGTGAAAGGGAAAGTGGAACATCAAAACTCAAGACTTATTCAAATTTCCACAAGATTGACAGAAATGTTAAATCGTATCTTGGGAAGAAAACAACTATACAAGCTATACATGCTATAAGGGCTGAAATGGCTAGATATACTAGAAATGTTTGTGAGCATGTACCATCAGAGTTAGACAGGACATTCTACCTATCTATCAGTTCATGGAAGCAAAATTAGTTTCAATAAAAACATGTATGAATGGCAATCAATCCAAGTTACACAGTGTCTCATCTGCATTTTTAGCAATATAATAACCAACCTTTCACAAAGCTCTAATGTGGCATCTGGTACATAATGAATGCATTTATATAGATAGATTTTCAGCTTCTAAAATACCATCCAGATCAGAAAATTTTGCTCCATTCGCAATGGATTTAGCTCATACGTGTTTCGATATGTTGGAATGTCTTATTCCATATCACATTTTCATTTGTCATCAATTTGAAAACTGTGCTCTCTTCACTTTATTTTAACAAGCCCATAAATATATATGTATACGAAGCCTAGTCTGGGGGCCCTCATAGCAAGACGTGTGTACAGCTCAGATTGTGTAGAATGCCCCCCCCCCCCCCACCCTTTTCAAGCATTCTTGGATCTGTGCCTGTGGCTGTGTAGATGTGCAAATCAGACTTACAAAATTGCAGAACTTTGCTGAGATAGAAATACAGTGTAAAACTCATACGGTAACATCGTTTGGGATATGTCATCCCACACACGAATGTGGAAAATAGAAGGAAAATACATCCCAACCTCACCTCGGCAGCTCAATGAAGATGTATTTTTCTTCTCTCAAGGGAGAGTTTTCATCCCATGATCAAGTTATATGGGATCCTCTTATTCCCACTCTCGAGAAGGAAAATTATACATCCCCTGCATTGTCCTTCTTTTCAGTGGGAAATTTCATTCCATGATCAAGTTATATGAGATTCTCCCGAATACATGTACGAGCATTTAAATGTACCGTAGCCTGACTACCGACAAATATTCACTTACTGAGTGGGTGATAAATTGGCTTCTGTTTCCCCTGTAAATACTGCACTATTGCATCGCCAGATTTGAAGGGACACTGATGCCCAGCATCATATATCCACCATGTACGTGCAAATGTTGCCCATTGCTGAAATCAGAAAGAAATTTTTCTTTTTTTTTTATGTAAGAAAATTAGTATTGACATTTTCTAATCTGAAACTGTACATTGTCAAAATCTCAGGGATACAACATTACATGCCAGTCAAAATAAATCAACTATTAACATGGGGCACTATCTGGGGGTCAAGCCCTAGTGGGGTTGCAATTCAATGAGGCATGGCAGAACTACACCATTATGGGTGAGGCTTAGTTTAGGACACAAAGGGGCTTGGTGGCCCAGGGGTGGGGACGTCACATGCTCCTGAGGGTAATGGAAGGGTTGAGATCCAGGAATACATGAGGGTGTGGGGTCGGGCTTGGCTTAGTTTAGGAGATTGTGGGGTCAGTGCCACTGGGGTGGGGACATGCTCCCAAGGGTAGTGGACGAGTTGAATAAGTGTAGCATGGTGTAAGCTCCCAGAATAGAGTATGGGATCAGGTGAAGCTTTAGTGTAGGAGATAGAGCGTGGGACTCATTGCCCCAGAAAGTGAATGGGTTCAATAAGTGTACCATGATGTAAGCTCCCGAAATATATAAAGATATGGGATCAGGCAAGGCTTAGTTTAGGAGATAGAGTGTTGGGCTCGGTGGCCCGTGGGTGCGGACATGGCCGGATGGGAGAGTAGTGCAAGGGTTGAATAAGTGTAACATGGTGTAAGCGCCTGCAATGTATGAGGGTAATTAGTCAGGCAAGGTTTAGTTTTAGGAGTGAGTGAATGTGATTTAACATCGCTTTCAGCACTATTTCAGTTATATCATTTGGATCCTATTCCTTTTCACACCTGGAAATCACACAGGTAGGATCCTATTCCTTTCAACACCTGGGACCCCACGGACGAGGTCCTATCCCTTTTCACATCCGGATACCCCATGGGTGCCCCAGTTAGTCGCCTCATACCACAGGCTCTCTGAAGGACTGAGGCCTACTCTTACCAGGATCTGGGGTGTGCCCCACAGGGCTTAGTTTACATGGTTTAGGAAATAGAGGGTAGGCCTTGGTGCTCTGCAGATGGGGATATGCTCCCAAGGGTATTGAATGGGTTGAATAAGTGTAGCATGGTATAAGTACCAAGGGTATAGGAGAGTTTTTTTTTGGGGGGGGGGGGGAGGGGGGTTCGTGCAGGGATGAGTTCAGAGGACAAAGGGTAAACCGAACCAGAGAAGCTATGGCCAGGAACAATAAACTTTTGATATTTTTGCTATACTTTTTCTGGACAGGGACACAGACCCATACAGACATCTTTTAGATACCAAAATCAAGCTTTCCGCAGCTATAAAGCAACAGACTCGATAAAAAGGTAGGAGTGTTATCACCACTTAAGGTAGAGATCAACACCACATGCAAAGGTCCTAATTAATAAATTTCAAATAAGAACGCTGAGTCCAGACAGACTTGGGTGCCTATTTTATTGTCTCCTTACATGAAGTATGAACCAAAAAATAAAGTTATGCATGAAATACCCAATATAATCTTTCATGTAGTGGAAGTCTGTGCATTGTTAAACAACTGCAAAATTATATTTGAATATAATTTATAATTATTATTGTAATTTACTTTCATTTGAATAGGACTAAAATGACTAATGAATGTGGCCATGGCAACCATCTTAATTTTATAGAAATAACATGGGAATAGATTGCAAAATGTCTATAAGAAAGAGAACGAACCAGGTGGCTCCTAGATTTGATAAAATATTTTAAAAGCACCTTGTGAATAAGTACCAGTACCATATGATTTGTACCACCAAAGGCTATGTCAATCACAATCGACAGTCGAATTACTACAGATTATCATTAGTTATTGTTTTACATGTACAGGGATATTTTGTAAACATATAGGGCGCTGCGGTGCGCCGAGCTCAATGGGGGATTGCTGCCTGATGTTTCGCCAGTTCACATGTTGTGCGCTGGAGTTGTCCGGGGGTTGACAAGCGACCAGAGACACGGGAATTCGGCAGTAATGTTATGTTTCTTGCACTATAGTTAATCAAGGAAGTATAATGTGTGTTCTGTTGGAAATGTGGTGGGTAATGACAAGATGATAGCTTTGTCATTTAACCCCGTTTACACACTGCCAGCCAGCATCTTGACTTCAAATCCCTCTTAGCAGGGGGGATAACTGTGTATTTGTTTACATCCCACTTCCAAATATGGTAATACTAAACTGATGTATGAAAATCGACTCCAGGTATTATCACCCTATAGATACCAATTTACTTGAGACTTTGCTATTATGTGCAAAATGTGACTGAGACTGTTGAACCTATCCATTGCAGCAACATAGTTCATCAGTGACGGGTGTTATGCAGCAAGATGTGTACTTAAAAGAATTACCCAAGGCACCTGTTTTGTTTTTTTATCACCTTCGTTTTTTCTTAAAAACACTCCAAACCAAAATTTATCTAAATAAACAATTATGTGGAAACAAAGACAACGTCTGAAATAATTTAAGCTCATAATTGTCAAGTAATTTTCAAAAATCATCAGCAAAACCTAGTTCAATCTTGAACGTTGCTCGCATGGGCTTACTCCGTTCAACTCAGCCCAGTAGGAAACAATGGTGCAGATTCCCCACAGATTCTATGGGGGCGCTGTGGACTCGATTTTCTTGGAGTTCGTCCCGCTTTTAGGTCTGCTGTGGCTAGATAAACATCTTACAAATATTCTACGACATTAACTTCAGAAAATCTTTGCGAAATAAAGACAAATCTTACCTTAGACGACCAACATCAGTGACATCCAAACGACGGTAGACTGCGCCAGTGCTCCAGATAAGGGGCGTATTGGCGTAATTTACGCCTACAAAAAGTTCAAAAACGCATGCATGCTGAAATCTAGGCGTAACAAATACGCCCGATAAATAGCTGATATGCCTTATCGCCAAAATCAATGCGTAAAATTTCTCTAATAAACGATGCCGTCAATCCGTTGACTCGGTCTCCTGATCTCAGCAAGGCATATCAAGGGAGACAAATCTGTCTCCGGGGGTGTTTTACGTTGTTGTCATATAGTTCATCAGCAATACCCTTGCACGGAGACTGGAGAGCTTGCCGGAAACAGTACCGTTGCTATAGTGAGCAGCCATTTTTTCACTGCAGCAATCACATCATGTGTGATTCGGTTAAAGATGTCCGGGATACGCAAAAAAATAACCATTATTACTGCTTTTTACCCCTCAACCCATAGGGCTGCTGGGTCTTGTGATCGGCATGTACGTCCCTTTGTCCGTGCGTCAACAACTTGTCCGGACCAGAAGTTTTTCAGAACCGCTAATACTCCTGGTATGACAAGCGATACTCCTTCGAACAAATTTGGAGGAGTATAGTACTCCTCATAAAAAAAAATTATCTGGAGCACTGCTGCGCGTGCAAGAAACGTTCCAATTTTACGCGCGGTTACAGGTTTTCAAAAAGTGATATCGTGCACGGAAACGGACTGAATTGAATCTGCCCAAAAGAATTAGATTCCAGCGGACAAGAAACCACGATGAAAATATAGATAGAAATATATATATAAGTTCTCTTCCCACTCTCTCATCAAAAAAAGTAGTGGCGTTAATGAGCAAATGCTGCATTGACAGATTTAACAACATTATATCATTTAAACATTTATTCACATACTGAACTGCACACATTTTCATATATTAAGGAGGGAAATATTCTGGAATCAAAGCAAGTGATATTTTATGTGATCTCAATTCGTAGAATTTGCTTTTATTTCCATCGCGGTTTCTTGTTCCTGGAATGCATGCTTTTGAGCGGATTCAATTCAGTCCGTTTCCGTGCACGATACCACTTTTTGAGAACATGTAACCGAGCGTAAATTTGGAACGTTTTTCGCGCGCGCAGTCTACCGTCGTTTGGATTTCACTGATGTTGGTCGTCTAAGGTAAGATTTGTCTTTATTTTGCAAAGATCTTCTGAAGTTAATGTCGTAGAATATTTGTAAGATGTTTATCTAGCCACAGCAGAGCTAAAAGCGGGACGAACTCCGAGAAAATCAAGTCCACAGCGCCCCCATAGAAACTGTGGGGAATCTGCACCATTGTTCCCTAATGGGCTAAGTTGAACGGAGTAAGCCCATGCGAGCGACGTTCAAGATTGAACTACAGCAATACCTTAACTGTCAGTGTCAGGCTTTTGGGGAAATAGCCTATCAAATTTCAATAGATTGCCTATTGGCCCATCTAGAAGGAAGCTCAAGTATTAAACCATCTTGAGAACAGTAGAGCCAAACTTGAGAAAAATAAATCGTATGCGAAGAAAATAGTTGTACCTTCAACAATCAATTATATTTTATCATCATTGCAGACGATATTTTGTTCTTGTTTATTCATCAATAGTGTTTACCAAAGGGAACCTAGGTCTCCTCAACTGTAACTTTATTTCCATTTCAGACTGTCAATTTCATATTTATCCTGATATCCCTACCACAGGAAAATGTATTATGTATTTGCCTTGATTTAGCGGATTTGCTCAACCTGTTGTGTCAACGAGACACCAGTTTTCAACACTTGCACAAAATTTGAAGATTATTTGATTGCAATCTATGACCTTTTTTGCCGAGAATATATATTCTCACTGACGATAACATCGTCTTCTATGTCGGTATAAATACTTGCTTACCAAAACTCGATTATGTGCCATTTAACAGCAAAATTTCGCAGTAACTTCACAACACACGTGCTGCAGCTGTCATTTTTCTGCAAAAAGAGAAGAGCGCCTAAGCCTAAGGCAAGGGAAACAACTCCAGTATAGTAAACCGGTGGGATGGTTTATGAATTGGGAGGATTTTTTTCCTTGAGTTCAACTGATAAGTTTACCGTAATACACAAGTAGTGCAACTCCGAAAAACGTAAGGCTCATTTTGACTCTTTACGTTGCTATAGTACCATACCGCAAACTGGGGTGTATTCGGACGGATTCGAAGGTTTTTCTCATCCACACATATTTTCCAGGTACTAATAAAAGGGAACGGACATCACGGAAATATCTTTATGGGTTATTTTATGAGTGCCCAGATAATTTCCTGTGACAGAAAGAATTTCAGTCAGAGGTACAAACTGAACATTTCTTTAAAACATATGCTTGTTTTGTTTTATTTTTTGACTCCATTATCTCGCCAATTATTATATGTTTTGGAAAATATCCATCAACATCACCCTACCGAATCGGCAAGTACATGTATTATGGTAGGTAAATACCACCGGTCACGTGTCAAATCACAGTCAATGGTAGGTTTTTCGGTGCTTTCGTTATCAAGCGTGGGCGTGTGTCTGACCAGACGACAGTGACCACAGCCGAAAATGAACGATTTTCAGCATGTCGATGACAGGTACCGTATGGTTACTGGTTTCCAGTCATTTTTTGATGGAGAGATATCGTACTATATTGTCACCAACTGTAGGGTTATTACTATTTCAAGTTAAAGATTTTAAACATTTTTGCGGCGAGAGATGTTTTTAGGTGTTGGCGGACAGTCCATGGTAGGTATTAGCATCGAATTATAGTGTGAGGAAATGAACACAAAATGGACACGTGGGAACTTACTACCTGCCTCATGTATCACTGACTCATTCATCTCTCGATTCCTTTCACTTGTGTGTGTTTAAGAGGAATATGAACCATTAATAGTGTATTCTCTGTCTGTCTGATATTACGACAGTCCATGGTATCATCATCGGACCGATCGACAGTTCATGGTAGGTCAAAATACGGTCAGTCCGAACTGACGTGAACCGTGCAACCTTGGCCAATGATTCGCCAAATGGACTGTTGCTAAGACAAATGGTAGCTACCATGGACTGTCGATATATCTGATATACAATCATATGTTGCCTCATCATATAACACTGCAGCTGTTATCCGGCTTCAATGTGAAGTGATCCAATCTGCAGTTCATGGTCGCATGACACATGGACTGGTGCATTCACCTACAATCATACTTGTCGATTCAGTCGGGTTAATTTGTGGCCAAGGCTTGGAACTTTCGTGACCAGTAGAAGTTTTGCAAAAATTGAAAAAAAAAGGTTACCGGTACTGAGTTTTCGAACTTATAGAAAATAACCTCTGGTGGCCAAGATGATCATTTCGATGTCGTTTGAGATAACCTACGTATGAGAAAAGAAAATAATAGAAGAAAACACAAGGCTGCTTTGTAATAATTGTGAAAAAATGAACTTTGTACATTTCTTTGTCTTTTGTCCGAATTCATTCCACTGTCCGAATACACCCGAGTTTACGGTATATTGTTTGCCATACTTACAAGTACCTTTTTACGAGTCGTGCAATAATAAACATAGTGTATTGTGCCGGTATTTATTTTGCCATCATCATGAGAGGATTATATAATTTATTCTGTTCATACTTGCTTTGCCTTCGATCGTCTCAGCTTTGAACTAAGAGGGTTGTAATATTACCCAGCTGCTGCCCAGCCAGTGTCCAGTCAAGTTAGTTTGATATTTACCGGATTATTCTGACAAATTTATCCATTTTGTTATAATATTACGATTCTGCCTTTATCAAGTATATTTTCAGATATATCGGAACGCCCTCCAGCTTAGGGCAGCATGGTTTACCATACCTTGTTTGTCTGGCACCGGAGGTAGATTAAAATGCCAAACAAATTAGGATCCATTGTGATCACCAGTGTCGGTAGAGCCTAATTTTCAAAATTTCGAAATTCAAATTTTTTTGTAGTTTGGTTAGGTTTTTGTTAGGGTTGGGTTTTGCTAGGGTATGTTTGTTTCGGTCATCGTCGCCATGTGACCAATAAGGTTAGGGTTACTTCAAACAACCAACCAACCAACCAACTATATATCGGAATTTGCGAGGCCTTTAGATTTTTTGCTTACCAATACCACCCCGGAGATTCAGTTCTCCATCCCGTGTGTGCTTTGGCATGACATTTCATCCCGTGGAGCATGTTTTCCATCCTGTGGAGCAAAACAGTACACTTTTTCGGCCTCTCCAAACAAAGTGCAAGATACCGATGAACGGGCGCGGAGGTAGGTGGATAATCATGTTGCCTATCAGGGACCTATTTAATCATAGAAGCGATGTGATCACAATTCCCTCTCTGTCAAGATCCCGTTTTCCGTAAATAAGCTACACAGTTAGAGCTGTTGTGGGTATTTCAACAGGCAAGCCCGCATTATATCCACGATTGGGGTCATTTTTATCACATGGTCCGTCCGTTTTCAATGAAATATACTGCCAAGGTTACTATTATACACATCTGTTGTTGTAAAGTCAGTTAAACTGACTAGAGAACCGTTGACGAACTCAGCTGAACTAATTGTATTGCGGTAGTCCATACCACGGTGCACGACAAGCCATCCCTTGGAGCAAGAAAAACTGAAAAATTCTTCTAAATTTCATAAATACGCTGCATCACAAATGTCGAAACATGCTGGTCAATCAAGTGAACGGTGTCGTTTACCGACGAAACATTACAAATGGTTATATTGTTGAATTTATAATATAAAATGAAGCTTCTAATAAATCCGTTATTTGCTCCGTGACAGTATTAGGTCAAGAACAAAAGTATTCTGATTTTGGTGAATACCCATAAAACAGTGGTGCAGTGACTCGGTTTTTATTTCATTTTATGCTTTTTTTTATTTAAAAAAAAAATGAAATCAAGAAAGAATAGGTGTGCTCCGAACCCAGAATATTAATTTTCCAACACTATTTCAACAGTTAGCCATCTGTCATAAAATTTATTATAAAACCTGATACCGTAATTGTTCATCCTGATTGGTCGTATGATATTCTGTAATTCCCCATATTACATTTATAGCACAAGAGTAGCTAACTGTCTAGAGGCGATGTCACACGATCTCGAGGTAATAGCGCACGGTCTCGAGGCGATAGCGCACGGCCTCAAGGCAATAGTGCGCCATCCTGAGCGCAGTTGTCCCCGTTAGCGCACGGCGAAACACTGTTGCTAAGGAGATAGTTCGCACTCCAACATTTGACAGCTGAATGAGTTTCGACAACTTCAGTGGGATGTTCTGGGATTACTGTGCCCCAAATCTTCTTGATACGACCAACATTGTGTAGGAAAACAATTGTTACTGTACTCATTAACTGGTTTGATGATCAAAGCTGAAGACATGCACAAACCAGTCTGTAAACCTCGAATCATCGAATCTAAGGTTCGGTACCGCAAATTATTGATCTACGGTATACATGTCGATGTCATATGTTTTACTGTTATCGGACGTGGATCATAGGGTTGCAAAGTCCTTCCTCTGTTATCTTTGGTAATATAGAAACATTCGATATGGACATCGTAATAAAACACTCGGTGAACACTGCCTGTCTCGAGCTGAAAATCCTGATGTCACACCCCACAGCGCACAATGTGACGAGTGCGTTGACCCGAGAAACTAGAAAATGTGGTATGTGTATTAACAATACAAATAATATTCCTAGTCCGGCCTGTTGGTGGTTGATCGGGCCAAAAAAATCCACCAGTGGATGAAATGCTGAAGTCTTTTCGTTTTCAATTCTTCAACATCGAAATTCAGGAATCACAATGGCAATGAAATCAATTCTTTCAAGTTTTTCTTGCTCCAAGGGATGGCTTGTCGTGCACCGTGGTATGGACTACCGCAATACAATTAGTTCAGCTGAGTTCATCAGCGGTTCTCTAGTCAGTTTAACTGACTTCACAACAACAGATATGTATACTAGTAACATTGGCAGTCTATTTCATTGAAAACGGACGGACCATGTGATAAAACTGACTCCAATCGGGGGTATAATGCGGGATTGTCTGTCAAAATACCCACAACAGCTCTAACTGTGTAGCTTATTTACGATCTTGACAGAGAGGGAATTGTGATCACAACTTTTCTATGATTAAATAGGCCCCTGATAGGCTACATGATTATCAACCTACCTCCGCCCCCGTTCATCGGTATCTTGCACTCTGTCCGGAGAGGCTGAAAAACGTGTACTTTCGAACATGTTTTGCTCCACAGGATGGAAAACATGCTCCACGGGATGGAATGTCATGCCAAAGCACACAAGGGATGGAGAACTGAATCTCCTGGCTTCTCCACGGGATGACTTGTTCTAATACAGCAGCTCTAACAACACCCTTTCATGTTTCTGGCCTGGTTTAAAAGTTCATTGATCTTCAATCAGTCGGTTCCAAACCAGCTTTATTTCATCAAGCCGATTTCTAAGTTCCGATTTCAAACTTTCCTTGATATATCTGTCCCACATCAATGGTCAAAGAACTTATAAATAGACACGAGAGTAGTAGGAATAGAGCAAATTCAATAGTAAAAATGAGCGTGAAGCGTGAGGGTGTGGAGTCATGTGACTCAGTCGGTATGTCGGCACCTCTTCCCACTTCCCTTATATGTGTTGTAATTTATGCAGGCAGCGTTGAATGAGTATTATATTTTTTATGTGGCATTACAATCTTTTCACACCAGACCCACATCTGAAATTGAATTTCTTTCACAGAATAACAATATGCTCTCAGGCGATGGCTAGAGTTCTTGGTAGAACAGAGAAAATGTAGGCAGATCGATTTTGTTTTCAAACATGTTTTTTATCAGTCCCTGCTGATTAGTTCTTCCTCTGAAAAATACCGGTATATTAGCACAGAAGAAACGGTGAAGAAACAGCATGGCTTCGGGATGACTTGTTCTAATACAGCAGCTCTAACAACACCCTTTCATGTTTCGGGCCTGGTTTAAAAGTTCATTGACCTTCAATCAGTCGGTTCCAAACCAGCTTTATTTCATCAAGCCGATTTCTAAGTTCCGATTTCAAACTTCCCTTGATATATCTGTCCCCCATCAATGGTCAAAGAACTTATAAATAAACACGAGAGTAGTAGGAATAGAGCAAATTCAATAGTAAAAATGAGCGTGAAGCGTGAGGGTGTGGAGTCACGTGGAGCTGACGTCACGATGACGCCACGGATGACGTCACATCGGTCATGTGACTTTCGGTGACATCCGGGTCACTTCCGGTGACGTGACGGCATAGAAATAGTTATCTGCCCCTACATAAGACCCCAGTGACTTCCAATGTTAATCTACGGGGAGTGTATGTATGGGATAGGGATGGTCATTTTTTATTGTTCTATCTTGTGGATTTTACTATGGGTTGTGGCACCTTAATTGTTTTCTTTGTCTCGCGATGAAGAACACGATGAGAGGGGCCTCGAGGCCAGGGGTTGACTTTCGCTGAAAAGTTCAGGCAGAGTCTGGGGTGGACATGTTTAGGTCCATTCTGGCGCAGTGGACAATGTTAGCCCCAATGAGAAACCCACGCATGGACATTTGCGGTATAGGATGTGGCCCTTGTTTTCTTCATCTCGAGCTGTAGAGCACGATGGGAGGGGTGTCGAGGCCATGCGTTAAATCTTCTTCAAAAATGCTGATGACGCATGCACAGAAGGCAGGCAGATCGAGACTGACGTTTTCGGGTCGAGATGGACCAATAGTGGGCCGATTGGGCCGTGTGAGGTGTCAGTTTGAAGCACTTGTGGAGGAGCATCCGATTGGATGGGTGTGAAATGGAAGTTACGTCATTCTGTGCATGCGCAGATAGGGAATTTTGGGGAAAGGGCACTGGAATGGACGTTTGGGAGCCTGGGTGGGCCATATTGGTCTGATTGAGCTGCGGAAGATATCAGAGTGAAGCTCTCGTCAAGTAGCATCCGACTGGACCAGTATGTAGTGAAAGTAGGGTTATGGCGCGCATGCGCAGTAGAAACAAACTCATTGGAATGGACGTTTTCGGGTCGCGGTGGGTCAATAGTGGGCCGATTGGGCTGCGGGAGATATCAAAGTGAAGCTCTCGTGGAGGAGCGTCCAACTGGATAAGTGTGGAGTGGAAGTAAGACTATGGCCCGCATGCGCAGACAGGGAATTGTGAGAAAATGGCATTGGAATGGACGTTTTGGAGTCGAGGTGGACCACTATGTCCATCATAACCAGCGTTGGTCAGGATGGCCGAGTGGTCTAAGGCACTAGTCTTAAGTGCTGGTCGCCATATGTGGGGACATGGATTCGAATCCCACTCCTGACACGCACCTTTTTCGTTATACTTCACCATGTTGTAATACCATTGTACAAATATAGCACTATATATGAATTATTATGACCACGACAACCAGCGTTTGTCAGGATGGCCGAGTGGTCTAAGGCGCCAGTCTGAAGATCTATGAAATTGTCTTCCCCTGTGTATGGGTATACTGGTCTGCACATGCGGGCATGGGTTCGAAACCCACTCCTGACACACACCATTTTACTGGTTACAATAACCGGCCGTGTGAGGTGGGCAACGCTCGAAGGGGGAGAGTCCGAATATGGTGGCTGTTATTGGAAGTCATATCATTCTGCGCATGCGCAGTCGGGTAGTAGTAGAAAAAGGACAGTTTCGGAGGTGCGCGGATCCGAATGGTTCGTGTAAGATAGACAGCGCTCGTGGGGGAGAGTCAGACTGCCTACCTGTGTGTGTGGTGTGTGTGGGTGTGTGCGTGTAGTGTGTGTGTTTGTGGTGATAGTTGTAGTGGTGGTGGTGTATGTGGTGGTGGTAGTGGTGTGTGGCGGTGGTGGTGGTGGTGGTGGTGTGTGTGTGGTGGTGGTAGTAGTGATGTGTGGTGGTGGTGGTGGTTGCCGTGGTGGTGGTGGTGTCTGTACGTATAGGGATTAACACGTCTCCCTCATCGGCCCATGAGTGAGTGATTGAGTGAGGCGTTCCCAAATGCCCGTCAGGCGTGCCCAACGCCTGTCTTAACGCATTGACGCACTAACGATGGTGAGTGAGTTAGTGAGAGTGAGTGAAAGTGAGTGAGGGAGTGGTCATGTAAGGTCGTCTGTACACCATTAGCCTCAGTCTGTGTCCACCCCTTGCGTCTTAACGCCACGATGTAGACAGATGAGAGAACAACATCAACAACAAGGATGACAGGTCAATCATTTTATTATCCCCTCCATTACATCATACCCACGCTGGGAGATCCGCGTTGGGTATGTTTACAATTCAGGTATGCTCTTGTCCAATCAGAATGCGCCGTTTGAGAAAGTTCAATCTTCGGCCAGGGTCGCCGTCGTCGGGCAGCCCAGGATACCGTTGAGCATGTTGAGGCAGCATGTTCTGAAACATTAAAGACTATATCACACTCAGCACATGTGGGTACTTCATGGCGTGCACGTGTGTGGCGACGTAAACTGTCCAGACGATGGAAGGGCTTCGAGCAAGTCGTAGACGTTATGAAATATTGATTTCTTAGCCACCATACTTTCACGTAAAGGTAAACTTCTTAGCCACCATACTTGTTCCAGCAATTTGTCTATGCAAACTTAAATCTCGCAGTACATATAACAACAAATAGCCTTCTTGACTTTCTACATCGTTCTATTCTGACTGCAGTTTCGAACTTTGCGTTCTTTTCAAGAAATATTGTACAGTTGCAATGACATGGGTTATATGTCATTGCAACTGTACAATATTCCTTGAAAAGAACGCAAAGTTCGAAACTGCAGTCGGAATAGAATGATGTAGAAAGTCAAGAAGGCTATTTGTTGTTATCTTTTCTTATTCACCTTCTCCACATCAGAAGACCGCTCTTTTTATACCTATACCTATATATATATATATATATATATATATATATATTATGAGGTGTTTTAGTTTCCAGTGTCGTTTGTTTTGACAAAGCTATTCCCGATAGTCCATTTCATGACCTTTTAGGTCAGGTATAGTAAAACATCTACGAACACAGTTATTTGTATAACTGCACTAAATTTGTGCTTTGTGAATCCCAAGTCTGATGTGCATGTTCAGAAAATGAGACAGATAGCCGAGTGAAATGTCATAATTGTACTGAGCATTTGATGGGTCTGGCACTGCACCCATTCATTCAGGACAGTATAAAAGAGAATGTTTGGCGTTTTCAAATTACAGTTTATTCCATCACCATAATGTCCCACTGCCACAGGTATAGTTCACAAATTATGTGAATTGTTGTGTTGCTTCAAAATGCATGTAGTAAAAACTATGTATCATCAGTAATCCGTTGTTGTTGTCATCCATTTTTAAGTCCAGAGAAAACCACTGGCCGGACCGGAGTCTTCTGAGGGTTTATGTAATTTCACCCGGGTATGTCGGCGCCCCATGCAAGTTCACTTTCCTTCGAAATTTCCCACAAATTACAACGTGAACATCGTGGTAGAGTGTTTGCTGAATGGAACGTAGACTTTGCTCATCTTTAGGATACGCTTGCTTTTATGGACAGTAACGCCCGCCAACGCCTAGCTTAACGCTTCAACGCCCTGGTGAAATAGCTCAGCGTATCCTAAAGACGAGCAAAGTCTGCGTTCCATTCAGCAGACACTCTACCACGATGTTCACGTGTACGGCTTGCTCGAAGCCCTTCCATCGTCTGGACAGTTCACGTCGTCACACACGTGCACACCATGAAGTACACACTCATCCACGTGCAGAGTGTGATATAGTTTTTAATGTTTCAGGACATGCTGCCACAACGGTATCCTGGACTGCCCGACGACGTTTAGGCCAAAAGAGACCCTGGATTCTGATTAGACAAGAGCATACTTGAATTGTAAACATACCCAACGCAGCTCTCAGAGGGTGGGTATGACGTAACGGAGGGAATAATAAAATGATTGACCGGTCATCCGTGTTGTTCTTCTTCTCTCATATGTCTACATCATGGCGTTAGGACGCAAGGGGTGGACACAGTATGGTGGTAATGGTGTACAGACACCACCACCAACTCGTCGACCAACACACACTACTACCACCACCACACATCACCGCCACCACCACCACACACCATTACCACCCTCACACACACCACCACCACACACCACCACCACTACTACCACCACCACCACCACCAACACACAAAAACCACACCACCGCCACCACCACCACTACCACCACACACACACGCACATACACACACACACGCAAACACCCGCACTCACACAGACACGAACACACACAGTCACACACAGACAAACTACAAACTTCCCATTGGGACTAACATTGTCCACTGCGCCGAAATGGACCTAACATGTTCATCCCAGACCTGCCTGAACTTTTCAGCGAAAGTCAACCCCTGGCTTCGAGACCCCTTTCATCGTGTTCTACATCGCGAGACAAAGTAAACAAGGTGCCGCAACACATAGTAAAATCCACAAGAAAAAAATGACCACCTCTATCCCATACATGCATTCCCCGTAGATTAAAATTGGAAGTCACTGGGGTCTTATGTAGGGGCAGATAACTCTTGCTGGGGCGTCACAGGAAGTGACCGGGATGTCACTGAAAGTCACGTGACCGGATGTGACGTCATCGTGACGTCAGCTCCACGTGACTCCACACCCTCACGTTTCACCTTTTTTTTTACACGTTCATAAAGTTAGACCGCGGTTCGCAGTTCGGGACCAGTCATTCAGCGACTCATAACAGCGCCCCTAGCAGCGCCCCCCTGGCGTCAGATTTGGGATATGAATATGCAAAGATATAGAGCATGACATTCTCCCTTGCATAATAAAAACATTACAGATTTCCGTATCTGAAGAAATAATTGCTGGTCTCCTCGAATAACGAAGTGCGAACTGCGAACCGCAGTCTAACTTTATGAACGTTATTTTTACTAATGAATTTGCTCTCTTCCTACTACTCACGAGACGTCACCCACCTCGAAACCATTTGAATCTCGAAATGTGTCATAGAAGAGCGTTATCTCGTTCGTGGGTGAAATTTACATGGTCAGATAAATCAAGGCAGGTTCGAAGTGGGGACGTAGAAATTGGCTTGATAAAATGAAGATGGTTCCAAACCGGTAGCTCGTTTTGTTAAATTCTAATTCTAATCAATAGCAGAATGCATAAATAGATATAATTTATCAGAATAACCCCGTAAAGAGAAAAACTAAATTGGCTGAGCAGGGAGGTCACGGTTGGAAAATCGACTGAGCACTGGCTGCGGGTGGGTAATAAATAATACGACCCGATCTTACCAGTACCGTATTGTTTTGTTTTTTGTTATTCGCCGAGCAGACGTTGTAAATCTCGTTCCGCTCTCGCTGGACAGCTTCCGGTTCCGGGCTTATGTAGACTCCAGTTTTCAACACTCTCGCAGTCGCGTCCTTTCTCGTAAAGTAGTCGGATGATTGCCCACGAATATAAAGGGGATCTGGACCCTTATTGACCTACTTCCGACAAGGGGCGCCAACGGTCTTGTGACGTCACTTCCGGTTCCGGTCACCATCGCACACTGTGACTGACCCTCGTATTTATGGCAAGGTGAAATTGGGTCGGATTGCCCTGGTGGCAAAAACTGGAACTAGGGGGTGATAATTCCGGGCTGTCACCTGACCGGAACCGGTCAATCAAATTCAATCAATCGTTTCATCAGACACTCTGTCAACTACCAAGAGGTTCACTTGTATTGCGTGCTCGAAATCATTCACTCGTCTGCACGACTTGCCCCGCCATGAGGCTACCAAGCACGACGGAACCGCCCGGTATAGCTGTACGATATGTACACTGTCGTTTCAGCGCCCGGATCTTTTACAGCGCCATGAACGTTCAATTCATGGGCCACCCAAGCGTCCATGCGAGGAATGTGGTCGGCTTTTCAAACTGACCAGTCAGTTGCTGCGACACCAACGCACACGACACCCTGTTCCTCAGCCACGTTTGCAGGTAGAGGAGCCCGTAGGCACCAGTATCGAGACAGCGGGAACTCCCACCCATCGCACAAGGGCCGATGATGATGTGAGCCCTAATTCAACAGTCAAATTCCGACGACAAGACCTTGGTCCAGATTTTGTACGACAAAATATGCCGTACATACCCTATATGTCTACATACTGATCGTTGACTTTTGCTCTGTAAACACTTGTACGTAATGTGACAGTGCGTTAAATAACAAAACATGGTGTTATTTCAACTTAT
>JAVTVY010043970.1:0-20235 GCA_036873755.1 Hanleya hanleyi | reverse complement strand
AGGTTATGGTGTGTGTGCGTTTGTTTGTCCGTGTCGTAGAGGCTGTGCTATCTGTAAGTGTGTCCCTTACAAACATGCATTTTCATGAAAATACAGGTCTTGTCTGCAAGATATCTTGAGAACTACTCGACGGAATTTCACTAAACCTGGTCGACAGCTTCATTTTTATAGCCGCCACAATTGGTCAGGTTTTGGTGTGTGTGCGTTTGTTCGTCCGTGTCGTAGAGGCTGTGCTATCTGTACGTATGTCCCTTACAGACATGCATTTTCATGAAAATGCAGGTCTTGCCTGCAAGATATATTGAGAACTACTAGACGGAATTTCACTAAACTTGGTCGAAAGCTTCATTTTTATAGCCCCCACAAATGGTCAGGTTTTGGTGTGTGCGCGTTTGTTCGTCCGTGTCGTAGAGGCTGTGCTATCTGTAAGTATGTCCCTTACAAACATGCATTTTCATGAAAATACAGGTCTTGTCTGCAAGATATCTTGAGAACTACTCAACGGAATTTCACTAAACTTGGTCGAAAGCTTCATTTTTATAGCCCCCACAATTGGTTATGTTTTGGTGTGTGTGCGTTTGTTCGTCCGTGTCGTAGAGGCTGTGCTATCTGTACGTATGTCCCTTACAGACATGCATTTTCATGAAAATACAGGTCTTGTCTGCAAGATATATTGAGAACTACTAGACGGAATTTCACTAAACTTGGTCGAAAGCTTCATTTTTATAGCCGCCACAATTGATCAGGTTTTGGTGTGTGTGCGTTTGTTCGTCCGTGTCGTAGAGGCTGTGCCATCTGTACGTGTGTCCCTTACAGACATGCATTTTCATGGAAATACAGGTCTTGTCTGCAAGATATATTGAGAACTACTAGACGGAATTTCACTAAACTTGGTCGAAAGCTTCATTTTTATAGCCCCCACAATTAATCAGGTTTTGGTGTGTGTGCGTTTGTTCGTCCGTGTCGTAGAGGCTGTGCCATCTGTACGTATGTCCCTTACAGACAACCATTTTCATGGAAATACAGGTCTTGTCTGCAAGATATATTGAGAACTACTAGACGGAATTTCACTAAACTTGGTCGAAAGCTTCATTTTTATAGCCGCCACAATTGGTCAGGTTTTGGTGTGTGTGCGTTTGTTCGTCCGTGTCGTAGAGGCTGTGCTATCTGTACGTGTGTCTCTTACAGACATGCATTTTCATGAAAATGCAGGTCTTGCCTGCAAGATATATTGAGAACTACTAGACGGAATTTCACTAAACTTGGTCGAAAGCTTCATTTTTATAGCCCCCACAATTGGTCAGGTTTTGGTGTGTGCGCGTTTGTTCGTCCGTGTCGTAGAGGCTGTGCTATCTGTACGTATGTCCCTTCATTTTTATAGCCCCCACAATTGGTCAGGTTTTGGTGTGTGCGCGTTTGTTCGTCCGTGTCGTAGAGGCTGTGCTATCTGTACGTATGTCCCTTACAGACATTCATTTTCATGAAAATACAGGTCTTGCCTGCAAGATATATTGAGAACTACTAGACGGAATTTCACTAAACTTGGTCGAAAGCTTCATTTTTATAGCCCCTACAATTGGTCAGGTTATGGTGTGTGTGCGTTTGTTCGTCCGTGTCGTAGAGGCTGTGCTATCTGTATCTGTGTCCCTTACAGACATACATTTTGATGAAAATACTGGTCTTGCCTGCAAGATATATTGAGAACTACTAGACGAAATTTCACTAAACTTGGTCGAAAGCTTCATTTTTATAGCCCCCACAATTGGTTAGGTTTTGGTGTCTGTGCGTTTGTTCGTCCGTGTCGTAGAGGCTGTGCTATCTGTACGTATGTCCCTTACAGACATGCATTTTCATGAAAATACAGGTCTTGCCTGCAAGATATATTGAGAACTACTAGACGGAATTTCACTAAACTTGGTCGAAAGCTTCATTTTTATAGCCCCCACAATTGGTCAGGTTTTGGTGTGTGTGCGTTTGTTCGTCCGTGTCGTAGAGGCTGTGCTATCTGTACGTATGTCCCTTACAGACATGCATTTTCATGGAAATACAGGTCTTGTCTGCAAGATATATTGAGAACTACTGGACGGAATTTCACTAAACTTGGTCGAAAGCTTCATTTTTATAGCCCCCACAATTAATCAGGTTTTGGTGTGTGTGCGTTTGTTCGTCCGTGTCGTAGAGGCTGTGCCATCTGTACGTATGTCCCATACAGACATGCATTTTCATGGAAATACAGGTCTTGTCTGCAAGATATATTGAGAACTACTAGACGGAATTTCACTAAACTTGGTCGAAAGCTTCATTTTTATAGCCTCCACAATTGGTCAGGTTTTGGTGTGTGTGCGTTTGTTCGTCCGTGTCGTAGAGGCTGTGCTATCTGTACGTATGTCCCTTACAGACATGCATTTTCATGAAAATGCAGGTCTTGTCTGCAAGATATATTGAGAACTACTAGACGGAATTTCACTAAACTTGGTCGAAAGCTTCATTTTTATAGCCCCCACAATTGGTCAGGTTTTGGTGTGTGCGCGTTTGTTCGTCCGTGTCGTAGAGGCTGAGCTATCTGTACGTATGTCCCTTACAGACATTCATTTTCATGAAAATACAGGTCTTGCCTGCAAGATATATTGAGAACTACTAGACGGAATTTCACTAAACTTGGTCGAAAGCTTCAGTTTTATAGCCCCTACAATTGGTCAGGTTATGGTGTGTGTGCGTTTGTTCGTCCGTGTCGTAGAGGCTGTGCTATCTGTATCTGTGTCCCTTACAGACATACATTTTGATGAAAATACTGGTCTTGCCTGCAAGATATATTGAGAACTACTAGACGAAATTTCACTAAACTTGGTCGAAAGCTTCATTTTTATAGCCCCCACAATTGGTCAGGTTTTGGTGTCTGTGCGTTTGTTCGTCCGTGTCGTAGAGGCTGTGCTATCTGTACGTATGTCCCTTACAGACATGCATTTTCATGAAAATACAGGTCTTGCCTGCAAGATATATTGAGAACTACTAGACGGAATTTCACTAAACTTGGTCGAAAGCTTCATTTTATAGCCCCCACAATTGGTCAGGTTTTGGTGTGTGTGCGTTTGTTCGTCCGTGTCGTAGAGGCTGTGCTATCTGTATCTGTGTCCCTTACAGACATACATTTTGATGAAAATACAGGTCTTGCCTGCAAGATATATTGAGAACTACTAGACGAAATTTCACTAAACTTGGTCGAAAGCTTCATTTTTATAGCCCCCACAATTGGTCAGGTTATGGTGTGTGTGCGTTTGTTTGTCCGCGTCGTAGAGGCTGTGCTATCTGTAAGTATGTCCCTTACAAACATGCATTTTCATGAAAATACAGGTCTTGTCTGCAAGATATCTTGAGAACTACTCGACGGAATTTCACTAAACTTGGTCGAAAGCTTCATTTTTATAGCCCCCACAATTGGTTAGGTTTTGGTGTCTGTGCGTTTGTTCGTCCGTGTCGTAGAGGCTGTGCTATCTGTACGTATGTCCCTTACAGACATGCATTTTCATGAAAATACAGGTCTTGTCTGCAAGATATATTGAGAACTACTAGACGGAATTTCACTAAACTTAGTCGAAAGCTTAATTTTTATAGCCCCCACAATTGGTCAGGTTTTGGTGTGTGTGCGTTTGTTCGTCCGTGTCGTAGAGGCTGTGCCATCTGTACGTATGTCCCTTACAGACATGCATTTTCATGGAAATACAGGTCTTGTCTGCAAGATATATTGAGAACTACTAGACGGAATTTCACTAAACTTGGTCGAAAGCTTCATTTTTATAGCCCCCACAATTGGTCAGGTTTTGGTGTGTGTGCGTTTGTTCGTCCGTGTCGTAGAGGCTGTACTATCTGTACGTGTGTCCCTTACAGACATGCATTTTCATGAAAATACAGGTCTTGCCTGCAAGATATATTGAGAACTACTAGACGGAATTTCACTAAACTTGGTCAAAAGCTTCATTTTTATAGCCCTCACAATTGGTCAGGTTTTGTTGTGTGTGCGTTTGTTCGTCCGTGTCGTAGAGGCTGTGCTATCTGTACGTGTGTCCCTTACAGACATGCATTTTCATGGAAATACAGGTCTTGCCTGCAAGATATATTGAGAACTACTAGACGGAATTTCACTAAACTTGGTCGAAAGCTTCATTTTTATAGCCCCCACAATTGGTCAGGATTTGGTGTGTGTGCGTTTGTTCGTCCGTGTCGTAGAGGCTGTGCTATCTGTACGTATGTCCCTTAGAGACATGCATTTTCATGAAAATACAGGTCTTGCCTGCAAGATATATTGAGAACTACTAGACGGAATTTCCCTAAACTTGGTCGAAAGCTTCATTTTTATAGCCCCACAATTGGTCAGGTTTTGGTGTGTGTGCGTTTGTTCGTCCGTGTCGTAGAGGCTGTGCTATCTGTACGTGTGTCCCTTACAGACATGCATTTTCAGGAAAATACAGCTCTTACCTGCAAGATATATTGAGAACTACTAGACGGAATTTCACTAAACTTGGTCGAAAGCTTCATTTTTATAGCCCCCACAATTGATCAGGTTTTGGTGTCTGTACGTTTGTTCGTCCGTGTCGTAGAGGCTGTGCTATCTGTACCTTTGTCCCTTACAGACATGCATTTTCATGAAAATACAGGTCTTGTCTGCAAGATATATTGAGAACTACTAGACGGAATTTCACTAAACTTGGTCGAAAGCTTCATTTTTATAGCCGCCACAATTGATCAGGTTTTGGTGTGTGTGCGTTTGTTCGTCCGTGTCGTAGAGGCTGTGCCATCTGTACGTGTGTCCCTTACAGACATGCATTTTCATGGAAATACAGGTCTTGTCTGCAAGATATATTGAGAACTACTAGACGGAATTTCACTAAACTTGGTCGAAAGCTTCATTTTTATAGCCCCCCAATTGGTCAGGTTATGGTGTGTGTGCGTTTGTTCGTCCGTGTCGTAGAGGCTGTGCTATCTGTACGTATGTCCCTTACAGACATGCATTTTCATGAAAATACAGGTCTTGCTGCAAGATATATTGAGAACTACTAGACGAAATTTCACTAAACTTGGTCGAAAGCTTCATTTTTATAGCCCCCACAATTGGTCAGGTTTTGGTGTGTGTGCGTTTGTTCGTCCGTGTCGTAGAGGCTGTGCTATCTGTACGTGTGTCCCTTACAGACATGCATTTTCATGAAAATGCAGGTCTTGCCTGCAAGATATATTGAGAACTACTAGACGGAATTTCACTAAACTTGGTCGAAAGCTTCATTTTTATAGCCCCCACAATTGGTCAGGTTTTGGTGTGTGTGCGTTTGTTCGTCCGTGTCGTAGAGGCTGTGCTATCTGTACGTATGTCCCTTACAGACATGCATTTTCATGGAAATACAGGTCTTGCCTGCAAGATATATTGAGAACTACTAGACGGAATTTCACTAAACTTGGTCGAAAGCTTCATTTTTATAGCCCCCACAATTGGTCAGGTTTTGGTGTGTGTGCGTTTGTTCGTCCGTGTCGTAGAGGCTGTGCTATCTGTACGTGTGTCCCTTACAGACATGCATTTTCATGAAAATACAGGTCTTGGTTGCAAGATATATTGAGAACTACTAGATGGAATTTCACTAAACTTGGTCGAAAGCTTCATTTTTATAGCCGCCACAATTGGTCAGGTTTTGGTGTGTGTGCGTTTGTTCGTCCGTGTCGTAGAGGCTGTGCTATCTGTATCTGTGTCCCTTACAGACATACATTTTGATGAAAATACTGGTCTTGCCTGCAAGATATATTGAGAACTACTAGACGAAATTTCACTAAACTTGGTCGAAAGCTTCATTTTTATAGCCCCCACAATTGATCAGGTTTTGGTGTCTGTGCGTTTGTTCGTCCGTGTCGTAGAGGCTGTGCTATCTGTACGTATGTCCCTTACAGACATGCATTTTCATGAAAATACAGGTCTTGTCTGCAAGATATATTGAGAACTACTCAACGGAATTTCACTAAACTTGGTCAAAAGCTTCATTTTTATAGCCCCCACAATTGGTCAGGTTTTGTTGTGTGTGCGTTTGTTCGTCCGTGTCGTAGAGGCTGTGCCATCTGTACGTGTGTCCCTTACAGACATGCATTTTCATGGAAATACAGGTCTTGTCTGCAAGATATATTGAGAACTACTAGACGGAATTTCACTAAACTTGGTCGAAAGCTTCATTTTTATAGCCCCCACAATTGGTAAGGTTTTGGTGTGTGTGCGTTTGTTCGTCCGTGTCGTAGAGGCTGTGCCATCTGTACGTATGTCCCTTACAGACATGCATTTTCATGGAAATACAGGTCTTGTCTGCAAGATATATTGAGAACTACTAGACGAAATTTCACTAAACTTGGTCGAAAGCTTCATTTTTATAGCCGCCACAATTGGTCAGGTTTTGGTGTGTGTGCGTTTGTTCGTCCGTGTCGTAGAGGCTGTGCTATCTGTACGTATGTCCCTTACAGACATGCATTTTCATGAAAATGCAGGTCTTGCCTGCAAGATATATTGAGAACTACTAGACGGAATTTCACTAAACTTGGTCGAAAGCTTCATTTTTATAGCCCCCACAATTGGTCAGGTTTTGGTGTGTGCGCGTTTGTTCGTCCGTGTCGTAGAGGCTGTGCTATCTGTACGTATGTCCCTTACAGACATGCATTTTCATGGAAATACAGGTCTTGCCTGCAAGATATATTGAGAACTACTAGACGGAATTTCACTAAACTTGGTCGAAAGCTTCATTTTTATAGCCCCCACAATTGGTCAGGTTTTGGTGTGTGTGCGTTTGTTCGTCCGTGTCGTAGAGGCTGTGCTATCTGTACGTGTGTCCCTTACAGACATGCATTTTCATGAAAATACAGGTCTTGGTTGCAAGATATATTGAGAACTACTAGATGGAATTTCACTAAACTTGGTCGAAAGCTTCATTTTTATAGCCGCCACAATTGGTCAGGTTTTGGTGTGTGTGCGTTTGTTTGTCCGTGTCGTAGAGGCTGTGCTATCTGTACGTTTGTCCCTTACAGACATGCATTTTCATGAAAATTGCACTCATCGCACTGGATTGCTGAATTACTGACTTACCGGTGTACATCCTGTGAAAACTACACCTAGATTTGGACGGAATCTGAGTAAGTTTGCCTGAATTTGAATTGAACTGATTGCTGAATCGCTAGTATATTAGCTCAGCTGTTTGGACTATATCAAATAGGACCGCCTTCAAACTGAAATCACAACGCCGTAGAAGTTGGCAACACCAAATAATTGGATTCAAAGCGAAAATCAACTGCCAACGTAACGCAACGTTACTGCACGCCTTGCAAGCTGTTTATAAATCGGCTGGTTTATGAATTAGCGTTGAGATAACTTTGGATTTGATGAAATCTGCTTAGTAGTAGAGATCGCATTGATTATTTGAAAATCTTGAATTTTGTTTGAATTCAACTGTTTTGTAACGGTGACGTAACGCGACGTTACACTTAACATTCTAGACAAACGTCAATCTCGAACGTTTGCAACGTAACACAGACAGGACGTTCTGGACAGGGAACTATTCTGTCGTCATTTTCTTTTGAAAGCGCCAAAAGAAAGACAATATTGTGCCCATTCTAGACAAACGTCAATCTCGAACGTTTGCAACGTAACACAGACAGGACGTTCTGGACAGGGAACAATTCTGTCGTCATTTTCCTTTGACTTCGATTTATTGATCAGAGATAGAAATTTCCTGGATAGGTAGAAGAGAAATCTACAGACATGCCTAAAGTCAAAAAGGACACGACATTCTATGCCGTGGCAGTGGGTAAACAACCCGGAATATATAAAGAATGGAGTATGTGTGAGGAAAATGTTACAAAATATCATGGCGCTTTACATAAAAGTTTTGCGTCAGTAGAAGCGGCCCTACAATATTTGGTTACGAATGGCCATAGCTGCGAGTTTTCCCGTGTATATGACATAGATGGAACGTCGAAAGCAGTGCAGGATCTTGGACATAAATGCCCCAATTGTATAAACCAGGAGAACCACTCTTGTGAAACTGCTGTGAAATCCGTCGATATGGTAGAAGAAAGTGTGAAGTCGTGCCCTATGTGTGACGCCGATGCTGATCGCCACATGATACGGTGCAGTAATTGCAAATTGTGGTATCACTTCATGTGCACTGACCTACCGGACTACCAATTAGCATCTTTTGCCAGTACATCGAGGAAATACTCCTGCCAAAAATGCACCACCATCTCCTCAAAGTTGGAGTATACTTTATTCACCCTCCGGCAACAGAGTACCAACGATAGCTCCCGCCCTGACTGTCGTTCACCTAGCCCACACATGAATGGATCATCTGACTCCCTCAACACATCCGGAATAAGAGAAACTCAGGTTAAGAAACTGAAATTGGAAGCAGAAAACATGAAACTTAAACAGTCACTGAGTATTGCCCAAATGAGGATGGAAGAGCTGCAAGTGACAGTTCAGCAACACAGTGACAATACCACAGTTCTGGATGCAATATCTTCACTGGACGAGAAAATCGTGTCAGCAATAACTCAGACGCACAGCATTACCTACTCTATTGAGCTGGATAAAGTAAAGAATGAGTTGGTGGAAATTAAACGCGAAAATCAAAGAGTATGCGAAGAACTAGAATTCGTGAAAAGGGAGAACCAGTCTCTAAGATCAGAAGTAACCACAACGAAGGCCTTGTATAATGCTGACCTCGAAAAATTAACTGCCGCGTATGAAATAAGACTTGCCAAATTGAATACAGGCAGTGATATCACCTCTGATCTGTTTCGTGCTTTCCAAGATATAAAACAGTCTAACCAGTCTCTGATTACCGAGATCTCTGGCCTACAGACATCTGTGAGTGAACTTTTGTCCCAAGCACCACAACCTTCTATCTCAGTTACCACACAACTAGATGATTCGGTCACCCAAAATATCCAGCAGATAAAGTCGCAACTTGCTGAACTTGTAACTTTGCCCAAGGACACAGTTGGTATTAAGTCTCAGTGTAATCTCCTGAAAAGTGATGTTGGTCAAATAAAGCGTGAGCTAGGCAAGATAATCCCGGCTTCAACAAAACCTGGTAATGGGAGTCCCAGTTACAGTCGTATCGTGCAAAATAGATACGATCCTTTAGCCGACCAATCTAGTAGGTCTACTAGTGGGAAACCGGATGAATATATGTCGGACTACACTGGCACCGAGAATAGTAGAGGAGCTCGACATGATTTTGTGAATCAACCTATGGAACAACGTCAAGAGAAAGTACTCCTCTTGGGGAATTCTCATTTGCATAACATTGATGTCCATAGACTATCTACGCAATGTACAGTAGACAAAAAGATAGCCTTCACCATAGAGGAAGCCAGTTCTACTTTGGATTCCATACCCAAACAATCATCATATCAGTGTGTCCTCCTACATCTCTTCACAAATGATGTCAAAAACCTCAGTTCTCAAGAATGCGTACTGAAAATGCAGCAACTTGTTAACAAAATTAACAACGTGTTGAAGAAGCCCAAGATCATTATTTCCCTTGGTCTTAGCCGTACTGATGATATGGTCCTCAATGGAAAGATGCATGAGTGTAACATCTTGATTCAGCATCAGTTTCTGTCCAACAAAGCGATATTGTTTGTGGGAAACACCAACTTGAGACACGGGGACCAGCCCATTGAGAGATGTATGGCTTCAGATGGGGTTCACTTAACCGCGAAAGGCAGCAGTCTTCTGGCGATGAACTTTCGCAGTGTTATCCATGCTGCTCTTAACATCAAAGGATTTTCACCTGGAAAAGTCCAACGTAAAAATCAACGCCAGAAGAGGCTTCCTAGTCGCCCAAGCCTTCGTCGGAATGTTTATGATCAAGATACGGAATATGATTCCTTTAGAATGAATGACGAATATTACAACAACGTATCACTGGGATACTCTGGCCAGCGCGGTCATAGACGACCATCTGGTATCTACGCCCAACAAGAGGCAAGCAACGATCGTCATGATACAGATTACTCTGTTAAAGACTGGGGAAAGTCTTCATATGGATCTACCCAAAAACCCGAATATGGCAACTTCTGGAGTAATAGATACAATTATCAGTATTACTAACTGATTTAATAATATCATTTTTATAGGTGTAATTCATCACCATCAAACTTACATGAAAACCTAACTATGTGTGTCCCACTTAAATCTTCAAGTTCCAACAATGGAACCTCACCATTGATAAATATAAACCAACTAAAAGTGACGAGTTGGAATGTTCACGGGTTAATTTCAAAAGAATTCAATAAATTAAACGATCCAGATTTCATCAAATGTATCAATGACTATCATATTATAGGTCTCTCTGAAACACATACTGGTCCTGATCATGACTTAGACATTCCCGGATATCGGGTAGTACCACTCATTGGTCCTAAACGACGAACGTCTAACATACATCATGGTGGATTAGCCATTTACGTTAGAGATGACCTTCGATCAAGTATTCGCTTTTTGGAACATACAACTAATCACTATATATGGCTTGAGCTCAATGCTGACAATTTTGGTCTAGATAAAAATGTATATCTATGTTTTGCTTATATCCCTCCTGAGAATTCTCCTTTTTGTCCAATATCTGATATTAGTATTATACAAATGATTGAGTCGGATATAGCTAGACTATCAAATTTGGGATACGTGATACTTACTGGTGATTTAAATGCCCGCACAGGTTCGGGCCTTGACTTTGTGTCTAATGATGATTCTAATCATCTGCCCCTATACGACACTTATGTCGAAGATGATGCAACTTTACGTCGTTACAACTGTGATAAGATACAGGATCAACGTGGCAAACAACTACTAGATCTGTGCATATCCGCACAGATGAGACTTTTAAACGGCAGAACAGTCGGTGACACAATTGGACACTTCACCTGTCATCAACCAGGTGGCAGCAGTGTTGTAGATTATACTGTCGTATCAGATACTTTGCTAAAATTAATATCCTATTTTCATGTACACAGGTTTACAGGTTATCTGTCCGATCACTGTCAATTATCATTTATGCTACGCGTAAATTATCATATAACAATTTTGAAGAATGACCTAAAGCCTATGCCTTCCAGATACATATGGTCAGAGGACTCACTTCACAAATACCAAGATGCTTTATGTTCGCATCCAGTTCAAAATGCTATTGATAAATTTCTTGAAAACAGATACTCCCAAGAGCAGGTTGACTGTGCAGCAGATGATTTTAACAATATCCTTAAAACTGCTGGGAACATAGCCTTGAAATGCATTAAGTCTAATAGAGCCAGAAAAACTCGTATAATTACTAAAAAGAAACCAAGGTGGTATGATAAAACTTTGCAAAGTCTTAAAAGTAGCACAAAGTACAAAGCGTATCTATTATCTATATATCCAAAGGTACCATGTGTTAGATCTTCGTACTTTAAATCTCTAAAAGATCTTAGAAAAGCAAGGAAATATAAAAGGAGAAAATATAGAAACAGGCTTATTAACAATCTAGACAATTTAGTCGACGATAAGCCGAAAGAATTTTGGAAAATATTGGAAGAACTTAAAGAGAATGACAATCCAAAAAAGGAAGATACAGAAAATGTATCACCAGATGAATGGTTAAAACATTTTGAGAAATTAAATGTAAAAAGTAAATTCAGTTCAACTGAGAATTTCATTGATACAAATTTACAACATCTAGAACAGCAAACTAATTTCAGTGAGTTAGACTATAGAATAAAAGAAAATGAAATTAGTAAGGCAATTAAAGGACTCAAAACACAAAAAAGCATGTGGCCTAGA
This sequence comes from Hanleya hanleyi, assembly GCA_036873755.1. Classification (NCBI taxonomy): domain Eukaryota; kingdom Metazoa; phylum Mollusca; class Polyplacophora; order Lepidopleurida; family Hanleyidae; genus Hanleya; species Hanleya hanleyi. The sequence continues at coordinate 8,396 of JAVTVY010043970.1, read as the reverse complement.
TGGTATCTGTAACGAAATGCTGAAATATGGCTATACCAGTCTTGGTTCATGCATTCAAAAACTATTTAACCTTACTTACTCCAATGCGGTTTATCCCCGATGCTGGAGTGAAGGTTACATCTCTCCTATTCACAAGTCTGGTACTAAGAAAAACCCCTCCAATTATCGAGGAATTACTATAACCAGTAATATTGGCAAACTATTCAACTCAGTTCTTAATAACAGGTTGGAAAATTTTCTCTCCTCTCGCGATATCATTAGAAAAGAACAATTGGGCTTTACTAAAGGTGCGAGGACCTCTGATCATATGTTTGTTTTGAAAACATTGGTAGATTCATACCAACAGGTTGAACACAAACCAATGTACGCTTGCTTCGTTGATTTCTCGAAAGCATTTGACAAGGTTTGGCATACGGGTCTTTTTTACAAACTGCAGTCGATCGGTATAGGTGGACAATTTTACAAGATTTTAAAAGATATGTATAATAACAATATGCTATGTGTAAAGGTTGCTGGTGCACTGACAAACTTTTTTCAATCATTCACTGGTGTTCGTCAGGGCGACAATTTAAGCCCAAATCTTTTTAAGATTTTCATTAATGATCTACCATCCATATTTGATAATTCATGTGACCCGGTATTCCTTGGGACCACACCTCTCAATTGTTTATTGTATGCAGATGATGTTGTGCTATTGTCTGACAGTAAGGAAGGTTTACAACTATCCCTTGATAAACTACAATTATACTGTGATAAATGGAGTCTGGAAGTGAACATAGCTAAAACTAAATGTATGATATTTAACTGTAAAAGTGGAACATCTCCAAAATCATTCTGTCTTGGTGATGCCCAAATAGAAACAGTACAGTCGTACACATATTTAGGAATTACATTTAACCCATCTGGAACGTGGAAATTGGCCAAAGTTCAACTGAATGGCAAGGCATCTAAGGCATTCTTCAAAATTCGAAAATGTTTTTCATGTAACCCTCCTGGAATCTCCACTTCTTTGCATATATTTGATCATACTATTAAGCCTATTTTACTCTACTGTTCAGAAATATGGGGATCATCCATTGTTACAAAATTGAGTAAAAAATCATTTTTAGATAACTATATTAAGAATGAACCACTTGAAAGACTTAACTTGAAGTACTGTAAATACATTCTGGGGGTCAACTCCAAATGTACAAATTGTGCTGTGTTAGGTGAACTCGGTCGACGTCCTATGCTAATTGATGTTATTTGTTCAATGCTTAAATACTGGCGTCGCTTATTTGAAATGCCTGATGATACGTTATTAAAGAAAGCTTTTGATTTTTCTATCAAATTGGACACCCAAGGAAAAAAGACCTGGGTAACGGGTATTAAATGTATATTGTCATTCTTAAATCTAAGTCATTTATACGAACAGAAAAAAAGTTTATCTGTTGGTAGCTTAGTTTCCAAAGCTGCAAGAAGTTTCTCTTCTGTATTTTGTAACTGGTGGAATGAACAACTGTTTACCGACCGTCCCAACGTAGCGTATGGTAACAAACTCAGAACATATAGAACCTTCAAGCTAAATTTTGTGTTGGAACCTTACTTATCTATTCTGAATCGAGATCATCGCAGTGACTTATGTAAGCTACGAACAAGTAGCCATGACCTTCAGATTGAGAAAGGTAGATTTGCCAAAGTACCAGCAGATAAGCGTTTATGTACTCTTTGCAATGCTGGTAAGGTTGAAGATGAATTCCATTTTTTAATGGAATGTAATAAATATGATAATTTTCGGGACATATTTCTATTTAAATGTGATAGCATGAATGCCAACTTTTCTCAACTCGATATTTCAAACAAATTTATTTGGCTCTTATCGTGCGAGGATCCAATTATTGTGAAAAATTTAGGTAAGTTTGTTCATGATTGTATGAGCGCACGTAGCAATATGATTGATGGTTCGGCATCTAAACATGACAAATGTGTTACTGGTACAGGAATAACAGATGTTAGCTAATATACGTTTTTAGTGTTACAAACAGATACTAGTCAGTAAGATCATAATTTATTGTAAAATGCCAGCGAAATCGCTGCTCCTGGCATTATTGTTCCTTGTATCACGACTGTTATTTTTCTGTAAATCAAATTATTTCTAATCAACTAGGTTATTCTATATGTATATATACTTAATTATCTTCGCTTGATTGTATATCTGCTCGATAATGGGCGCTGTGATCAGCAAATAAAGAACCTTGAACCTTGAACCTTGGTGTGTGTGCGTTTGTTCGTCCGTGTCGTAGAGGCTGTGCTATCTGTATCTGTGTCCCTTACAGACATACATTTTGATGAAAATACTGGTCTTGCCTGCAAGATATATTGAGAACTACTAGACGAAATTTCACTAAACTTGGTCGAAAGCTTCATTTTTATAGCCCCCACAATTGATCAGGTTATGGTGTGTGTGCGTTTGTTTGTCCGTGTCGTAGAGGCTGTGCTATCTGTAAGTATGTCCCTTACAAACATGCATTTTCATGAAAATACAGGTCTTGTCTGCAAGATATCTTGAGAACTACTCAACGGAATTTCACTAAACTTGGTCGAAAGCTTCATTTTTATAGCCCCCACAATTAGTTAGGTTTTGGTGTCTGTGCGTTTGTTCGTCCGTGTCGTAGAGGCTGTGCTATCTGTACGTGTGTCCCTTACAGACATGCATTTTCATGAAAATACAGGTCTTGTCTGCAAGATATATTGAGAACTACTAGACGGAATTTCACTAAACTTGGTCAAAAGCTTCATTTTTATAGCCCCCACAATTGGTCAGGTTTTGTTGTGTGTGCGTTTGTTCGTCCGTGTCGTAGAGGCTGTGCCATCTGTACGTGTGTCCCTTACAGACATGCATTTTCATGAAAATACAGGTCTTGTCTGCAAGATATATTGAGAACTACTAGACGGAATTTCACCAAACTTGGTCGAAAGCTTCATTTTTATAGCCCCCACAATTGGTAAGGTTTTGGTGTGTGTGCGTTTGTTCGTCCGTGTCGTAGAGGCTGTGCCATCTGTACGTATGTCCCTTAGAGACATGCATTTTCATGGAAATACAGGTCTTGTCTGCAAGATATATTGAGAACTACTAGACGAAATTTCACTAAACTTGGTCGAAAGCTTCATTTTTATAGCCGCCACAATTGGTCAGGTTTTGGTGTGTGTGCGTTTGTTCGTCCGTGTCGTAGAGGCTGTGCTATCTGTACGTTTGTCCCTTACAGACATGCATTTTCATGAAAATGCAGGTCTTGCCTGCAAGATATATTGAGAACTACTAGACGGAATTTCACTAAACTTGGTCGAAAGCTTCATTTTTATAGCCCCCACAATTGGTCAGGTTTTGGTGTGTGCGCGTTTGTTCGTCCGTGTCGTAGAGGCTGTGCTATCTGTACGTATGTCCCTTACAGACATTCATTTTCATGAAAATACAGGTCTTGCCTGCAAGATATATTGAGAACTACTACACGGAATTTCACTAAACTTGGTCGAAAGCTTCATTTTTATAGCCCCTACAATTGGTCAGGTTATGGTGTGTGTGCGTTTGTTCGTCCGTGTCGTAGAGGCTGTGCTATCTGTATCTGTGTCCCTTACAGGCATACATTTTGATGAAAATACTGGTCTTGCCTGCAAGATATATTGAGAACTACTAGACGAAATTTCACTAAACTTGGTCGAAAGCTTCATTTTTATAGCCCCCACAATTGGTCAGGTTTTGGTGTGTGTGCGTTTGTTCGTCCGTGTCGTAGAGGCTGTGCTATCTGTAGTATGTCCCTTACAAACATGCATTTTCATGAAAATACAGGTCTTGTCTGCAAGATATATTGAGAACTACTAGACGGAATTTCACTAAACTTGGTCGAAAGCTTCATTTTTATAGCCCCCACAATTGGTCAGGTTTTGGGTGTGTGCGTTTGTTCGTCCGTGTCGTAGAGGCTGTGCTATCTGTACGTATGTCCCTTACAGACATGCATTTTCATGAAAATACAGGTCTTGCCTGCAAGATATATTGAGAACTACTAGACGGAATTTCACTAAACTTGGTCGAAATCTTCATTTTTATAGCCCCCACAATTGGTCAGGTTTTGGTGTGTGTGCGTTTGTTCGTCCGTGTCGTAGAGGCTGTGCTATCTGTACGTATGTCCCTTACAGACATTCATTTTCATGAAAATACAGGTCTTGCCTGCAAGATATATTGAGAACTACTAGACGGAATTTCACTAAACTTGGTCGAAAGCTTCATTTTTATAGCCCCCACAATTGGTCAGGTTTTGGTGTGTGTGCGTTTGTTCGTCCGTGTCGTAGAGGCTGTGCTATCTGTACGTATGTCCCTTACAGACATGCATTTTCATGAAAATACAGGTCTTGCCTGCAAGATATATTGAGAACTACTAGACGAATTTCACTAAACTTGGTCGAAAGCTTCATTTTTATAGCCCCCACAATTGGTCAGGTTTTGGTGTGTGTGCGTTTGTTCGTCCGTGTCGTAGAGGCTGTGCTATCTGTACGTATGTCCCTTACAGACATGCATTTTCATGAAAATACAGGTCTTGTCTGCAAGATATATTGAGAACTACTAGACGGAATTTCACTAAACTTGGTCGAAAGCTTCATTTTTATAGCCCCCACAATTGGTCAGGTTTTGGTGTGTGTGCGTTTGTTCGTCCGTGTCGTAGAGGCTGTGCTATCTGTACGTATGTCCCTTACAGACATGCATTTTCATGAAAATACAGGTCTTGTCTGCAAGATATATTGAGAACTACTAGACGGAATTTCACTAAACTTGGTCGAAAGCTTCATTTTTATAGCCCCCACAATTGGTCAGGTTTTGGTGTGTGTGCGTTTGTTCGTCCGTGTCGTAGAGGCTGTGCTATCTGTACGTGTGTCCCTTACAGACATGCATTTTCATGAAAATACAGGTCTTGTCTGCAAGATATATTGAGAACTACTAGACGGAATTTCACTAAACTTGGTCAAAAGCTTCATTTTTATAGCCCTCACAATTGGTCCCGTTTTGTTGTGTGTGCGTTTGTTCGTCCGTGTCGTAGAGGCTGTGCTATCTGTACGTATGTCCCTTACAGACATGCATTTTCATGGAAATACAGGTTTTGCCTGCAAGATATATTGAGAACTACTAGACGGAATTTCACTAAACTTGGTCGAAAGCTTCATTTTTATAGCCCCCACAATTGGTCAGGATTTGGTGTGTGTGCGTTTGTTCGTCCGTGTCGTAGAGGCTGTGCTATCTGTACGTATGTCCCTTAGAGACATGCATTTTCATGAAAATACAGGTCTTGTCTGCAAGATATATTGAGAACTACTAGACGGAATTTCCCTAAACTTGGTCGAAAGCTTCATTTTTATAGCCCCCACAATTGGTCAGGTTTTGGTGTGTGCGCGTTTGTTCGTCCGTGTCGTAGAGGCTGTGCTATCTGTATCTGTGTCCCTTACAGACATACATTTTGATGAAAATACTGGTCTTGCCTGCAAGATATATTGAGAACTACTAGACGAAATTTCACTAAACTTGGTCGAAAGCTTCATTTTTATAGCCCCCACAATTGATCAGGTTTTGGTGTCTGTGCGTTTGTTCGTCCGTGTCGTAGAGGCTGTGCTATCTGTATCTGTGTCCCTTACAGACATACATTTTGATGAAAATACTGGTCTTGCCTGCAAGATATATTGAGAACTACTAGACGAAATTTCACTAAACTTGGTCGAAAGCTTCATTTTTATAGCCCCCACAATTGGTCAGGTTATGGTGTGTGTGCGTTTGTTTGTCCGTGTCGTAGAGGCTGTGCTATCTGTAAGAGTGTCCCTTACAAACATGCATTTTCATGAAAATACAGGTCTTGTCTGCAAGATATCTTGAGAACTACTCGACGGAATTTCACTAAACTTGGTCGAAAGCTTCATTTTTATAGCCGCCACAATTGGTCAGGTTTTGGTGTGTGTGCGTTTGTTCGTCCGTGTCGTAGAGGCTGTGCTATCTGTACGTATGTCCCTTACAGACATGCATTTTCATGAAAATGCAGGTCTTGCCTGCAAGATATATTGAGAACTACTAGACGGAATTTCACTAAACTTGGTCGAAATCTTCATTTTTATAGCCTCCACAATTGGTCAGGTTTTGGTGTGTGCGCGTTTGTTCGTCCGTGTCGTAGAGGCTGTGCTATCTGTACGTATGTCCCTTACAGACATTCATTTTCATGAAAATACAGGTCTTGCCTGCAAGATATATTGAGAACTACTAGACGGAATTTCACTAAACTTGGTCGAAAGCTTCATTTTTATAGCCCCTACAATTGGTCAGGTTATGGTGTGTGTGCGTTTGTTCGTCCGTGTCGTAGAGGCTGTGCTATCTGTACCTGTGTCCCTTACAGACATGCATTTTGATGAAAATACTGGTCTTGCCTGCAAGATATATTGAGAACTACTAGACGAAATTTCACTAAACTTGGTCGAAAGCTTCATTTTTATAGCCCCCACAATTGATCAGGTTTTGGTGTCTGTGCGTTTGTTCGTCCGTGTCGTAGAGGCTGTGCTATCTGTACGTGTGTCCCTTACAGACATGCATTTTCATGAAAATACAGGTCTTGCCTGCAAGATATATTGAGAACTACTAGACGAAATTTTCCTAAACTTGGTCGAAAGCTTCATTTTTATAGCCCCCAAAATTGGTCAGGTTTTGGTGTGTGTGCGTTTGTTCGTCCGTGTCGTAGGGGCTGTGCTATTTGTACGTATGTCCCATACAGACATGCATTTTCATGAAAATACAGGCCTTGCCTGCAAGATATATTCAGAACTACTCGACGGGATTTCACTAAACTTGGTCGAAGGCTTCATTTTTATAACCCCCACAATTGGTTAGGTTTTGGTGTCTGACGCGTTTGTTCGTCCGTGTCGTAGAGGCTGTGCTATCTGTACGTGTGTCCCTTACAGACATGCATTTTCATGTGAAAATACAGGCCTTGTCCTGCAAGATATATTGAGAACTACTAGACAGATTTCACTAAACTTGGTCAAGCTTCATTTTATAGCCCCCACAATTGGTCGGGTTTTGTTATTATTGTGCGTTTGTTCGTCCGTGTCGTAGAGGCTGTGCTATCTGTACGTATGTCCCTTACAGACATGCATTTTCATGTAAATACAGGTCTTGTCTGCAAGATATATTGAGAACTACTAGACGGAATTTCACTAAACTTGGTCGAAAGCTTAATTTTTATCGCCCCCACAATTGGTCAGGTTTTGGTGTGTGTGCGTTTGTTCGTCCGTGTCGTAGAGGCTGTGCTATCTGTACGTGTGTCCCTTACAGACATGCATTTTCATGGAAATACAGGTTTTGCCTGCAAGATATATTGAGAACTACTAGACGGAATTTCACTAAACTTGGTCGAAAGCTTCATTTTTATAGCCCCCACAATTGGTCAGGATTTGGTGTGTGTGCGTTTGTTCGTCCGTGTCGTAGAGGCTGTGCTATCTGTACGTATGTCCCTTACAGACATGCATTTTATGAAAATACAGGTCTTGTCTGCAAGATATATTGAGAACTACTAGACGGAATTTCACTAAACTTGGTCGAAAGCTTCATTTTTATAGCCCCCACAATTGGTCAGGTTTTGGTGTGTGTGCGTTTGTTCGTCCGTGTCGTAGAGGCTGTGTTATCTGTACGTGTGTCCCTTACAGACATGCATTTTCATGGAAATACAGGTCTTGTCTGCAAGATATATTGAGAACTACTAGACGGAATTTCCCTAAACTTGGTCGAAAGCTTCATTTTATAGCCCCCACAATTGGTCAGGTTTTGGTGTGTGTGCGTTTGTTCGTCCGTGTCGTAGAGGCTGTGCTATCTGTATGTATGTCCCTTACAGACATGCATTTTCATGAAAATACAGGTCTTGCCTGCAAGATATATTGAGAACTACCAGACGGAACTTCACTAAACTTGGTCGAAAGCTTCATTTTTATAGCCCCCACAATTGGTCAGGTTTTGTTGTGTGTGCGTTTGTTCGTCTGTGTCGTAGAGGCTGTGCTATCTGTACGTATGTCCCTTACAGACATGCATTTTCATGGAAATATAGGTCTTGCCTGCAAGATATATTGAGAACTACTAGACGGGATTTCACTAAACTTGGTCGAAAGCTTCATTTTTATAGCCCCCACCATTGGTCAGGTTTTGGTGTGTGTGCGTTTGTTCGTCCGTGTCGTAGAGGCTGTGCTATCTGTAGGTGTGTCCCTTACAGACATGCATTTTCATGAAAATACAGGTCTTCCCTGCAAGATATATTGAGAACTACTAGACGGAATTTCACTAAACTTGGTCGAAAGCTTCATTTTTATAGCCCTCACAATTGGTCAGGTTTTGCTGTGTGTGC
>JAVTVY010043969.1:0-21513 GCA_036873755.1 Hanleya hanleyi | reverse complement strand
ACAAGAAAATCTAAGTTCCAATTGCTTATAGTCCAATATGGCTGATGGCGGCCATATTAGATTACGCACATTGCTGAAAAACAATCCCAACCGTCCTCTCACCAATGTCAAGGCATACCCCAAGTTTGAAGTTGATCAGTTAAATCGTCCACGAGTTATTGTCCGGACAAGAAAATCTAAGATTGAACTGCTTATAATCCAAAATGGCTGACGGCGGCCATATTTGATTACGCACATTGCTGAAAAACAATCCCAACCGTCCTCTCACCAATGTCAAGGTACACCCCAAGTTTGAAGTTGATCGGTTAAATCGTTCACGAGTTATTGTCCGGACAAGAAAATCTAAGATCGTACTGCTTATAATCCAAAATGGCTGACGGCGGCCATATTGGATTACGCACATTGCTGAAAAACAATCCCAACCGTCCCCTGGCCAATGTCAAGGCACACCCCAAGTTTGAAGTTGATCGGTTGAATCGTTCACGAGTTATTGTCCGGACAAGAAAATCTTACGGAATTACGGAATCACGGAATTACGGACACCGGTGTTTCTAAGTCCCCCCCCTACTAAGTAGTGGGGGACAATTAATCCAAGTGAAGTAGATACATGTATACTGGTAAAACAGAGATTTGAAAAACCTTTGCATTTCACCTTTAATCCCAGAACACCATGTATACAAGTACCTGTGTAGTAAGATTTTTGTCCAGATTTGTTAAAGACGTGAACAATGTTCAGATAAACAATGCTCTCAGGAAGGCTGCATTTGAACAGAATCTCTGTATCATATCGCTCTTCTCTCTATGTTCCTCAATGCACAGCTGCCATGGCTACAGTACTGCATTATTTTAGCTAGACGCGATCATGTGGATAACACCATTCTTCATTAACTCAGAACCTCATTGCAGACCTTACCTTTGGAGAACAGTCAACGGATGTCTCTCTCTCTGCATCTTCGTAGATTATTGATACATACACGATGGATCCAAGCCAGATCACCCCTTGTATAATTATTCTTCTAATCCATATTTAATCATGCACATGTCCGCTAATTAACTGTTACCGGTCCCAGCAGCCAGGTTAACGCGTATAATAGCCATTAACATGCAACCATGCCGTCCGTATATATATTATTACACAATATATTTGCTCTCGTGACTGACCGACTGTTCAAATTAAGATGTCCAGAATAATCTCCGAATGAGGGCAACAGCAAGCGACCGCAACGTATGAACCACCATTAAATAAATGTCACAATTACATCCAATAATAGAGCTCAAGACATCAGGTTAATCTATATTGCTCTTTCATATGGCCAGGCCTGCAAGTGGCTTACAGTGAAACTATAGGAGAAAATATAAGAGGAAATTTGCCAAAAATATAGGAGTAATATAGGAATTTTCCTATAAAAGATAGGAAAATTTAGGAAATAAAAGAGTGCAAGACAGATCACTACTACATTGTTTGTGTCCAAACTAGATAGTTTTCTGGTGTTTAATCGAATTATTTCCACTGAATGCGATCATAGTGGTGGTGATCGAGGAGACCTGTTCTGCTGCTTGGTTCAAGAAAGAGTTTCAAATGTTTTCATATTTGCCAGGCAAAGCGAGGCAAATTTTTTTCTGAAATGTATTTCCTCATGCCAATTAGAGCATTGGTGAAAGTTTTCACGAGAAAAGTCAAAATATAGAAAATATAGGAGGTTTTGAGTAAAATATAGGCAAATATAAGAATGACCGAATCAAAAATATAGGAAATATAGGGGGCACTTGCAGGCCTGTATGGTTTAACCCATAGCCTGCTTTGGGCCATAACATATTTTTGTCAAAACGCACTTGAAATTATTTGGGTGAATTTGGGTAGATTTAAGTTTTTCTGGGGTTTTTTTCTTTCAACTTTCTGAAATATCACTCTTTTTGTATAGGATTTTCTCAGTTTGAAAAACTTTGCCAAAATAAACGCGGAAATAAAAAATACTGTGAACTAAACTTTTCTTAATCACAAAAATATAGTGTTTATTTCAGCAAACAAAATTTATTTGCATGTAAACCGAGAATCTAATGATTCAGACTCAAATTTTTAAGGAGAGTGATCACTCTCCATCTCAATCACTCACCTTACTTTTCCCCCAGGAGAGTTATTGATCACTCTCCTGGAAACTGAAAATGTGATGGAGAGTAATACTGACAAGACTGAATCTCTCTCGCAATTTAAAATCTAGGACAGTGATCAACAGTTCTTGCAAATTTAATTGCTGATCAATCTTTGCACCATACAAGTGCAGGGCTCGAGATTACCCAAATTTGGGTACATTCTTTATTCAGCCTGGCAAAAAAAATCCAGCAGGGAAACATGCCCAAATTAGTCCCCGAATTCTGGCAAAATAGGTAGGTTTCGACTCAAATATGAGACTTAATTGAGGAGGAATCTCTGTAAACACTCAGGCCTTGATTTTAACGAGGGCCACCAAGGCCATTACCTTGGATGTCCTACCTTTACTGGCCTTGATGCCCGCTGCTAATTTCCAAGTAATTTCTTGCCAGCCAGGCCTTTAGTTGCCCTTAATTCCATCAAATTGGTCTTGCCCACAAATTTCCCAAATTCAAGACCTGAACACTGAACATTTGAAAAAATAAATAAATATATTTATATTTTTTTTTTGCACCCTAATTTGGGTGCATCCTAATTTGGGCACAACATTTAATGTTTTATCAAGGGGTAATCTAAAGACCTGAAGTGCCACAATATGAAAAACTCATTTCTCCCCAATTGGTTCAACATGTACTCATTCAGTTCACCTGTCTGTGAGAGAAGTTTATTGACTCGATCAAGTCTATAAAGGAGTTCATATGAGGCACTGAATGTGCCGAGTGACAAAAAAAAACACAATTCAAATAGTTTCGCAATAATCGTGCCTGTGTAAATAGGAGCTCAGGAGGAATACTATTATAATACATGTATAGTGTCATGCTTGGTTTAACTTGCGACGGGTACACTTGTATTCGCTTGATCGAGTAAACTCTATGCAAAGAAATAATCCAATGGAGACGTACTCACAGAAGGTCAGCGATATTATAAACTGACAGGTGAAATAGATCAATAAATCTTATTCAGATGCGGGGACACGGTCAAACGAATCGGGGATTACGTGTGGCCCCGGCACTCAAATTCACACAGCGCAAATATTATTAATCTGTATACTGTTTGGGCCATCCTTAGCTACATGTATATTCATTGGTGCAAACCCCACCCACATGTACATGTAGGCCTATAGTACCACAGTCCCGGTACCATCAGATTTTTATTGGGGTAGGGTAAACGCTTCATTAATCACCCTAATTATGACATTTGACCAGTGCGTAGATTTTTTTTCGAAATTTGATCGATCATATTAGAATTTGATCTAAATATTAAAATTCATTGTTCACTCAATGGATTAGTGAAAGAAAAATCATGAAAAAGTATACGCATCTGGAAAAACAGCTTTTGACAAGGACCGAGACCAAAATTAAAATCTTGTTTGTTTGGAGTAACCTTACCTACCCAATAGAAAGGTCCCCACCCAAAACTTTTTTTTTATTATTATTCATCTAATATATATGTAAACAAGGAAAGTACATGTTTGTAAAGCAGGAAAGGTAATATTTTTAATCTTTGGCACAGCTGTCTCTCATCTTAGCTTGCTACAGGCATTTCACGTTTCACTTATTACTACCCTTAGCTCATTGACTTCATTCTCCGTGTATTTCGCCCGACGTCAGCTTCCCCAAGCATCAAGTCATATGACCGCTTCATTTAAACGATGCAATGAAATTATCGTATTCAAATATTCTGACCTGCGAATCTCAGACATGAGACATGTCAATTTCAATTGAGTGCTCGAGGCGCAATTGACTGTGGGATTCTACGCGAGACAAAACCGAAGTTGTGCGAATCAGCCTTTTTATTTCTCACTCTAATGGAGCATGCTTCTTTGTTTTGTTAGGGAAAATCATATTACAAACGACCTAACATATTTGAAAAAAATTAAATCGGCGGCAATTCACAGGAAAATTGTATGCTTTTTATTTTGTCATGGGGGCACTTCGAGACCCACCAAGAAACCATTTCAATCGATCGCTTTCTGGAGGTGTGTCTTCGTTTTAAGAATGTAATTGCGCCGATGTCGGATGTAACGGGACCAATCAGATGTGACCATTTGGGAAAGGCCCTAATTAATACACTCAGATAGCACCGGTTACCGCATGGCCAAGAGCAGAAGTTTCTACGTACATGTATGATCGTGCCATGCGTTCAGATGATGCGGTCTCTACTTTCATGAAGTAATACTGTTACATGTACATGGTATGTGATCAAGTTTGCAAGTTCAAATGAAAGAAAAAGTATAAAATAAAAGTCAAAATCGACCTGCCGACCGTTGGTTTGTAACAAGGTTGTGTTACCTCAAACAAACAACTTTTTAATTTTGGCCTGAGCGATTGAATAATCAGCAGTACTTTGGCCACTTACATATAGAGATAATAGAACTACGGTAATTTCCCTAATAATTCAATCACAGGAAGTTCACTTTTCAACTCTGTTATTCAAACAAAGATGAAAAGTAAAATTCCCATTCTTCATTCAAATTGAAGAAAAGTCATATAACGACAAAATGTGACACACTGAATTTGTAGCAGGTGCCATGAAGAATTTTACCAGATATATGCAATTTTTGCTGCACTTCCTGTGATCGAATTATTAGGGGAATTACTGTAGCTATGATAAGATTACCTGGACATGTGTGACTAGCCATGTACAGTCATCATGTAGAAAAATTAATCTTCCCCTTGTGGATCAGCCGACATGGTGCTTTTGAAAAGAGCTGTCAGACAAGACTACTTGAGATAGGCATAAAGACTGGAATTGTCGGTGAGCACTGTAGTTGAGCCACACATGTTTATTTAACATATGATCAGATCAACTGATCAAGCAATTAACAAAGAATCCTGACATATCCAAATAAGATACAAGCAAAAAATTGCTACATATACATGTATTTGACAAATTCTATCCGAGTTTTTGATTGGTCATTTACTTGCTTGCTTAATCTGGATGCATAGCTTAATTCAGATAACATTGATACACATGTATGTCTCCAGGTGTTTTTCAACTCCAGACATGTGCATGTGCAAGCTACAAACTGTCTGTAATTTTAAGGAATTTAAGTTGGAATAGGGCTTCACAAAACCACTGGTGCTCTTGTACATTGGTATTTATTGTATACGAATGCTCATTCACCCCGATGGCTCATTCACCCCCATGGGTTCATTCACCCCCATGGGTTAGTTTATAGGGATAGGGAGATCACGTGCCCTTTCTATACTACTCATCGCGCATGCTCAGTCGACCCATTGTACTGTAGGGTGCAAGGCTGGCCCATGGAATCTCGGGTAGCGAAAACCCCAGGTCTCTCGCCCCACCCTATCCCGCGCCACACTTATAGGGATAGGGAGATCGTGTGCGCTTTCTATACTACTACACATCGCGCATGCGCAGTCGACCCATTCTACTGTAGGGTGCAAGCCTGGCCCGTGGAATCGCAGGTAGCGAAAACCCCAGGTCTCTCGCCCCACCCTATCCCGAGCCACACCTATGCGACCCGCTGTGCAGCGAGTAAAGCGGAGGAGGAGGAATGAGTAAAGCGGAGGAGGAGGAGTAGGACACACCACGGATTATACTAGGGAGATATTATACATTAGGCCTAGATCTATGTAACATTAAATTAGACAAACCTAGACAGACCGTACAAACATTTCTATTAAAACATGTACGGTACTGTGACGTTGTGCAACAATCAGATTAAAATTTCCATTGAAGCATCATACTGTGACATAATGCAAGAATCGGATCATATTGTGATGTTAACATGTAACACTATACTGTGACATTACAGATGGATGCAGATCCACAGACATCTGAGAGTACATGTACCTCACCAGCATGGCGTCTGCTTCGACTGAGCCAAACAAAAAGCCCCTACCATAATGTTCCCTTCAAAGCACTATGAAGAGTACTCAGAATTGGTTGACACTCGTGTTGCACTCGTGTTGCTGCAAGCCGGTTAGATCCTACAAGCGACATACATGTATCCAAATGGGGGAGCAGATAAGATTTAATTTTAATTACATTACTGTAAAATGGAATAGAAGCCTCAATTCTTACATTAGACTAGCTAGAATGCAATAGCCACTGCCTCCATGCATATAACACTTGATGGTATATGTCTTGTTAGCACGGATTCAAAACATTCAAAACGTCACGTGTTGCATCAGAGGAGATGAGCTGCAGCTGATGCAGAAATTTCATTACTCGGCCTATGAACTGTACATAGTTAGTCACACCCATAATTCCCTGCGTAGCGCTTTTGCATTTTGTCTTGCGTGTGCAGGGACTGTGCAAGGGTAAAATGGTGTGAGCTGTATGACAGGTGCCAGTGCCGTCTAGCTACATGTAGTCTAATCTACCGATACACGCTTCTATTTCATTTGCTTCTGATAGTATAGACAAACGTAATACGTTACCATTCAGTATACATGGTGACCGGCCCAGCCTTCCCTCAATTTTTAATTCGTGGGCAGATGAATTTGGGTCGCCAAATTCATTAATCACACAATTTGCTCAATCCAGTTCAACCAAGATGGCAAATCAAGACGCTATATGAGAGAGAGGGCGCAAAATGTTCACCGATATTAGTTCTGCATTTTCAGTTTGAATTTTTTTTTTAATAAAATCCTAATTTGGGCACAACAATTAACGTTGTATCTAGGGTGTAATCTAAAGCCCTGACTAAAATCAAATGCATCTCAAGTAAAAATATTACCTTTTTCGATACATACAGGCTTTTCTTCTTAGTTTTCGTGTTTGTAGTATCGCCGTGCTTGGGAAGGGGTCCTCTATGTCCTGATTGGACAGGCAGACCCAGCCCTCTATGTCCTGATTGGACAGGCAGACCCAGCCCTCTATGTCCTGATTGGACAGGCAGACCCAGCCCTCTCACAGCTCCGATATGGACTACATTCGTGATATATGTGCTTCAGCATTATGTGTCCAAGTCCGCCATTTCAGGGGAGGTAAACCTGTATGTCACGAATGGCGAAATCAACCTGGGCCTACATTTTCAGAAAGACATGTTTTCCAGGTAACTGAGGTACAATGTACAATACGGGGTTCCTTAGGGGATTCTACATGTTTTTGCTCAAGCTCTTTATCCGCCTGTAAAGAGAAAAACAGAGAATAAATAAATGAATGAAGCTACATGTACATGTGTACACATACATTTAAACAATCATCTTATACACATGTAATACAATCAAATGAGCCAAAAAAAATATTTTGTTTTTGCTCGTCAATGTGCACATCGTTTTGAACCATGCATGTAAACCCTTCATAAAATGAGAGCCATCAGAAGCCCCCGGCCCCAGTGTCCGTGAACTGGGAAGGACGAAAAACAGCTGCATTTCTGTGTGTAGGAAATCAGCGATGGAGTCCACCAGCTGTATCTAATTTTACATTCAAAACCAAATTCCCCGCTATTTCTAAGAAGCTGCATCCGTTTCCTCGATTCGGCCAACGGTATGTCATCAGCAAAAAAGATTCCTGGCATGAGTTGCTTTCCTATCTTCAACCCCAACACACTAGCCAACAGCCGTCGCCCTAACTCTGCCAGGTACAATGCGAATAATACAGGAGATAGTATGCATCCTTGTTTCAAACCTTCCTTCAGTTCTATGATTGCCTGTGATTGACAAACAAAAATGAAAAATTTCTAAATAACTATTTTCATCATATTACTTCCTGTTCGAAAGCTGAGAATATCATCTTTGAAACTACTTAGGCTATCATAGGTATATCTTCACTTCATACATGTATGTTCATGACGGTCTTGATACTAGCTTGGAACCGTTGAAAATGCCAGAAACGGAGAGAGTTAAGGCGCTAATGAAATACAAACTAGTTATTATGAACTCCTGCATGGACGTCGCCAGGATTTCTTGAGAGGGGGTCGTTTCCTATGCTTACTTATTAGAGAGCCCATACTCTAGATGCCCAACATAGGATAATAACATACAGTTGGGCACTGCAGGGGGGTCGTTCGCAGCCAATGACCCCCACTAGACACCCTTGGAACTACAAACTCATTAATGAGATGCTTAATATAACCCATTTATTATTACAAGTTACAAGGTCATTATCATGAGTTAGTATTCTTTGCAAGGAAATTCCTTATTTATGAGATACTAACTTATATTCCTACGAAGTAGGCTACCTTCTGCAAATTGTCCGGTAGTCAGTGAGTGAGTGAGCGAGTCCATCCGAATCCTTTCGTCGGCAAAATAAGGAGAACCGTTGACAATAGAACCTTGATTTTTTGCATGAAGGTGCATTAGGGCCTGTTGCCAGCAAGTTCTGAGCTGACCAACTTTCGATGAAAATTTCTGGTGATTTTTGATGAAAATCACTGGTGATTCTGAATTGCATGGGTAACTGGTGGGGATTTCCAAAAGTTCAGTTCGCGTCCGAGTCCTAATGCCTACCATACTTCATAGGTCCTGTGACGTTAGTCACACTGCTGATGTGATTATAATTATTAAGATACAAATTTGTAATAAAAGATAGGCCTACTATCTTGTTATTATGGGATACATCGATGAGATAAAGTAGTCATTAAAAAGCGAGATACAAAGTCATTATACTAACTTGTTATTATACTAACTCATTATGAAACAACTAATTTGTTATGAGAATTAAGATACTAGCTCGTTACTATGAGTTAGTTATTATACTGTTATAACCAATGGTATACTTAACCATGAAGCCTACTCTATAGTCGGCTTCATGTCTTAACTCATCAATTATAAGATACTAACTTATAATGAGATTACTAAATCATAATTTATTATAATATTCAAATATCTGTTAAAACGCAATTAAACAACCGGGAACTCCTATTATATAGTATGTCTGAGTCACTCTTTACAAAATCATAACTACTAGATACTAATTTGTTATTACAAACTACTAACTAGTTATATACTAACTCGTTATTATGATATACTAAATCGTTTATTATGAAACACCAATATGTGTTTGTTAATATTGTTGGAGATTGTTGTCATGTTGCTCAGGACATTACGACTTTTGCGGTTTTGTGTGACAATGATTATAAAATAATTTGACACCGCCGGTGCACAGACTCAGACTGATCAAACGAACGACACAAATAAATTGTCTAAATTGACTGACCTCGTAGCAAATTACATGTACTTCAATTCTTTTAAATAAAAGAGAAATAAGTCTATTATACTTTACCAGAAATGAACAGCACCGAGATAAATTTCATTTCACAACAGATTGCGCCACATGGCTTGCACGAGGACCAGAAACTGACAAGCGACAGCGCGCGACTTTTGCCGCAATATTTTCCACGCTCGCAAACTACGAACTAAACGAGTCCCTAACACTTGTCAGTAGACTAAAAATACTTCTGTGGGTCTCTGAGATTATTCAAGTACTGTCTTGGGTCAACAAAACACACTCCGGGAGGTGGAAATCTAAAACTAGATCGGTGTCAAATCCAAACCTTGATTCAACGACTTACACATACAAACTTCGCTGGCGAACCTCCCATTGTTGGCGTAGACCACGTGACATGGAGACGAGCCAATCATTGTCTGCATTGTTTTCCCTGCTGGGGCGCCGATGGGGGCGTGGCATAAGTTACGCAGTCATGGGTCTCGCTTGTCAGTCCGGTCATTTGAGATTTCAACAGTAAGGTACTGTACTGTAATTCACTCTGTCCCGCGGTTATGGAAGGCCTAGTGTTCATTAATTCCGAAATATCTATTTTCGAATCGAAAATCCAGGGTTTACGAATCGAAAACCATGTTATCAAATTGAAAACCATAATATCAAATTGAAAACCATAATATCAACTTGAAAACCATATTATCGAATGAAAAGTAGGTTTTCAGTTTATAACACAGAAAATAGTAGGAACTTATGTAGGAATGAATGTTTATTTTCTATTATCGATAGATTTTCAACATTTCAACTGTCTAAACCTTATAATCAAATGTGATAATCAAGTTATAAACCTTGATGATCAGGTTATAGACGGGTAAACCGCATAGGGTGGTTCTACAGTGGTCCGAATTTTTCAATCCAATATTTCATAATTTTTGAGGGTATGATTCGTTACGAGGGAATGTTTACTTGACAATAATGATATTTTAAGCGATTGATAAAAAAATATTAATTGGAAAACGGCCAGTTTTGAATTTATATACTTTAATCCTCAGCTGTCATCTGCGTCACAACAGAGATGCAAAAGTTCACAGTTGCCCATGTAAAATTTGTTTTTATTTTCAGATGTCCTGTCTGGACACACTTATTACAATCTTCTCTGGTTATGTTTTAATATATATTTTCCAATGATATTCATATTGCAATTAAAGTACCATCGCTATTCACAGGGGCTATAAACTGTTAGAAAAATTGGGTCACTCTGGTTTAATATTTTGGGGTATAGGCGTGACGGACTTCAAAACTTCGGTTAAATTCGATTTTAACGCAAAGTTTATTTGCCCATTGGACTTTTGTCTGAGTCTGTCACATCTTGATCGTATTGTTTTTATGTATTGCTTGTACTTTTTATATGTCCTATATGTATTGTTTTTATGTATTGCTTGTACTTTTTATATGTCCTGTAAGTAGTATACAAAGCGTCAGATACTGTGATTTGACCTCAGAAATTTGCATATGACCTTTGTGACGTCACGTGTCGAGTCAACGGAGTTTCGTTGACCTCAGAAATTTGCATATGACCTTTGTGACGTCACGCGTCAGCCAATCAGAAGCGAGTATTGTGGTCACGTGGGGTGGGTGGATGGTGGGTGGTGGGTGCAAGATGGCGGCGTGGGTGGATGGTGGGTGGTGGGTGCAAGATGGCGGCGTGGGTGGATGGTGGGTGGTGGGTGCAAGATGGCGGCGTGGGTGGATGGTGGGTGGTGGGTGCAAGATGGCGGCGTGGGTGGATGGTGGGTGGTGGGTGCAAGATGGCGGCGTGGGTGGATGGTGGGTGGTGGGTTTAAGATGGCGGCGTGGGTGAGGTCAAAACAAAACTGACCTCAGAAATTTGCATATGACCTTTGTGACGTCACGCGTCAGCCAATCAGAAGCGAGTATTGTGGTCACGTGGGGTGTGGGTGGGTGGTGGGTGGTGGGTGCAAGATGGCGGCGTGGGTGGATGGTGGGTGGTGGGTGCAAGATGGCGGCGTGGGTGGATGGTGGGTGGTGGGTGCAAGATGGCGGCGTGGGTGGATGGTGGGTGGTGGGTGCAAGATGGCGGCGTGGGTGGATGGTGGGTGGTGGGTGCAAGATGGCGGCGTGGGTGGATGGTGGGTGGTGGGTGCAAGATGGCGGCGTGGGTGGATGGTGGGTGGTGGGTGCAAGATGGCGGCGTGGGTGGATGGTGGGTGGTGGGTGCAAGATGGCGGCGTGGGTGGATGGTGGGTGGTGGGTGCAAGATGGCGGCGTGGGTGGATGGTGGGTGGTGGGTGCAAGATGGCGGCGTGGGTGGATGGTGGGTGGTGGGTGCAAGATGGCGGCGTGGGTGGATGGTGGGTGGTGGGTGCAAGATGGCGGCGTGGGTGGATGGTGGGTGGTGGGTGCAAGATGGCGGCGTGGGTGGATGGTGGGTGGTGGGTGCAAGATGGCGGCGTGGGTGGATGGTGGGTGGTGGGTGCAAGATGGCGGCTTGTAGAAAAACGTATAAAAGGAGTCGATTTTTAGGGAAGGGGTGTATTCATTGCACTACCCTGTGGAGCACTCTGACTTACCTGACCTGACCAGCCTGCCTGCCTGCTTACCTGCCTGCCTGACTGCCTGCCTGCCTGCCTGCTTCACCTCTAGTGAGCTTCACCTCTAGCCAGCCAGCCAGCCAGCCTGCTTGCCTACTTGTATGAGCTGTGGAGAACCTTTTACTATATTTCATTTTACCAGTGCAAATTCACCAGACTATTACACCGTAGCAGTTACTCACCTGCCTCAGCCCACAGTCATGGAGGCAGCCCAGCTAGCGAAGTTTCGAAAGTACCGTGTTCGCCTCATTGATGAAATACAGCATGTGGCTGAACTATGTGATTTCCTTATGCAGGAAAACATACTCGTGAAACAGGGTGTCGAAAATATCATGGCGGAGAACACCACTTCAGCACAAAACAGAGCTCTCATCGACTGTCTACTGCGCCGTGGCCCCTATGCATTTCTAGTCTTCGTGGCGGGGTTGAAGATCACGGGAAATGAAGAACTAGCAGATCTACTTGAAGCCGACGACGTTATACAAGATGATGATATCTTAGTTATGGATACCACCGAAGAGCGTACAGCTAGCAAACGTACGCACACTACCCCAGAGAGTACACCTGCCAAACGCGCTGGACGACCCAAACGCCCCCGACTAACACCGTTAGAAATACCTGAGTCAGTGGTTGAGCCAGTAGTACCCCAGCAACTTCCTATGTCTGTGAAAGAAGAGGTGCAACTTCCTATGTCTGTGCAGGATATCAATAACATTATCCAGCAAGCCTACCAGGCAGCCCACACGGACATTTGGGAGTTCTCAGCCTATTTAACTGTGAGTGTCAAAGACGAAGAAGTGCATTTTAATGCATCGGGCTTTAACGACAGACCCGGTAGGCATATTGCCATGAACTTAGATACCTGGCAAAAACTGGAGACCCTTGATTACGCCATCGATGCGGTTATTCGCGACCAGGGGAGTGACGAAGCGAAATTTTTTGTGGGTGACATCTTTGTGAGCTGTGCTTATTTCAACGACCAGCTCCTGGTGCATATTCGTAAATGGAGAATGAGGTTAGATACGCAAGAGCTTGTTGCTTGTCCTCAGGGTGTCACCTTGAAATTAACGGCCTGGCGGAAGTTGCAGAGTCTCGCAAGTACAATTCGTCAAGCCCTGGCCTACCAGGTGTCTCACTATATTTATAAGAAGTACATCGACACAGTCCTGGATCTGATCAGACCTCGCATTCCACACTTGCGTATCCAAGAATGCGCAGGCTGTGAAAATAAGTCCGATAGACAAGCATACGTGTGTGGACACTAGTGTACCCTCATACGCCACCATCACTGAGGCACTACAGACCGTGACCGAGACGCAAATTGCCCTGGCAGTGGAAGCTGCCTGCCCTCCCAAAATTCCACGTGAAGAGATTATTACCTACATTTACGTGCACCAGGGACGGAAAGACGATGATGAGTTCAAACAAGTCTTGTTGGCGAACTATTGAACAAGTTTTCAGAACAAGTGTTGAAAAACATTTACCGTATTCCTACACATTCATTGAAGTGGCTTGAGAGCGTATAATTGTATTAAAAGTTCAGAGTTTTTTTACTGTTAATTGTATTAAATGCAGAACTATTGAACAAGTGTTGAAAAACATTTACCGTATTCCTACACATTCATTGAAGTGGCTTGAGCGTATAATTGTATTAAAAATTCAGAGTTTTTTTTACTGTTAATTGTATTAAAATTCAATACTCAGATATAATTGTATTAAAATTCAATACCCTTGTGAACACGTTCATTCTATTTGTGTTAATAAAAATAGTAGAAAATTAAAAAAATGGTTGTTAGTGTTCATTCTTTTTTTTCTTTTTTTTTAAATTTAAAAAAAAAAAATTCAGCCCCGCCCACTTTTCAACCCCTTCCCCCCTTCCCCCTTCTCCCCTTTTTTTCAATAATTTCAAAAAAATTGTAAAAAAAATTTAAAATTTTTTTTCATAGGGCAGGAGGATGATGGGAGGTGGTGTTAATTTTTTTGTGCTTTTTGATAGAAGTTTCCCCTTTCGGAAATATGGGGCAGCCCTGAAAAGGGCTTTTTTTTTAAGTGTTACGACACTTGTTTTATGAGCGGTAGATTCTTTTTATTCCACCCACATGCTTCCTGCAGATTGGACACTTGATTTTTAAATGGTTTTCGCCTGCTTCAACGCAGTGGCACATGTCTCCTACACACGTTAGCGTGACCCAACACTCTTTACAGATGCATAAATGGCCACACGGCAATACGGCGTACAGGCTATCTTCGTCTGTACACACGCTACACTTTGATTTTTTTTCTTCCTTATGTCGTTCTTTGTTCTGTCTTGAAATCTCAGCGTCCATTAGATTCATGTCTTGTCTCATGCCGTTAATTTGTTCGTTGAGGCGGGTTACCTCGGCCCAAGAGCATGGTTGTTGTGGTGTTGTTTCGGAAGCTGAAGTCGTTATAATGGGAGTTTCGGAAACCGACGTCGTTATAGCCGTTGTATTTGTTGCAGGTCTATTACTATTTAACCATGTAATTTCTTCTTCCCCATCAGTTATATCGTCTTCTTCTTCTATGGCGACCATCCTGCTGATTTCTTGGTCTTGTTGTTGACTTCGTCTTATCAACCTGGCATCTTCTTGCATTACATCACTGCGTAGCTGTTCCAGTTCTTCTTGACTTCGCCGTATGTTGGTTTCGTCCGCAATAACCTGCTGCAAGCTTGTAATTATGGATATTCCACCATCATCTTCACTGGTAACCACCTCTCTGGTAACCATCTCTCTAGGATCTCTAGGAGGGTGGTGGGTGAACATTGGTCGTCTTCTTGTACCCATGATTGTATTTTGTGAATAAATGTCAACATACTACGCCTTATTTATAGTCTAGGTGGCTGGGTGGATGGTGGGAGGTGGGTTTAAGATGGCGGCGTGGGTGGATGGTGGGAGGTGGGTTTAACATGGCGGCGTGGGTGGATGGTGGGAGGTGGGTTTAAGATGGCGGCCGGTGTCAGTGAGTGCAAGATATGCTTGCCCACTGTATAGCGCTGTGTTACCATTGCCCAAGTATAAAAAATTTCCTAGTTTTATTTCGATAAACCCGTTACAATTTTCAGGGAAATATTATAAGGCTGTAAGCCATAGTCTTGACGTATTTTTAGCCAGGAAAATCCATTTATTTCCAGTGTACCGGGTTTTCCATACTACCGTACACTAACGTTAGGCGTGTAAAAATCGATAAATTCATTAAAAATAACGGCTTAGTCTAGCGCTAGGCGGCTAAATTTTTTAAATACTACACTATGAATTGCCTGAGTTCAATTGGAAATAAAATTTATACGTGCACTGACATTTATTGCAAAATCACAGCCGTTTAAAATTGTAAAAGAAACACAAATTACCCTCAAAAAACCTCTAAGCCATATAATAATAATAAACATAATCTATAGGTGTTGTACCATGTTAATAGGATCAGTCTAGCATCTGTACCACCCTAAGGTCGAGTGTTTATTGTCCCGTGTATCTCCGCAAGAAAACAACAAAGAAAATGGCGGCTCCAGGATGGTGCGGGGACGCCCTTTCCCCATCACGGCGTCGACCGTAGCGCCATCTGCACACATTGACGCAAGGGAGACAACTCGTGTGGGCCAAGGATATGGAAATAGCCGTGTTGGAGCTAGGGGAGTGACTACTGGTCCAGTGGGATCGAGTGAGGTATCAATGTGAAGCCTATGTGAGGGGGCATGTAATGGGCTGGGTGTGGGGTTGAACTAGCGTCATTCTGCGCATGCGCGGTGGCCGAAGGGTATGAAAATAACCGTTTTGGAGCTAGCGAAGCCAATAATGGTCCAATGGGGTCGAGTGAGATATCAAAGTGAAGCTTATGTGAAGGGGCATCTGACTGGACTAGCGGCTTGGACGTTGTCACCAATCTGCGCATGCGCGGTGGCCGAAGGTTATGGAAATAGCCGTGTTGGGAGCTAGCGAAGCCAATAATGGTGCAATGGGATCGAGTGAGGTATCAAAGTGAAGCTTAGGTGAAGGGGCATCTGACTGGACTAGCGGCTTGGGCGTTGTCACCATTCTGCGCATGCGCGGTGGCCCAAGGGTATGGAAATAGCCGTGTTGGGAGCTAGGGGAGTTACTACTGGTCCAGTGGGGTCGAGTGAGGTATCAAAGTGAAGCTTAGGTGAAGGGGCATCTGACTGGACTAGCGGATTTGAAATAGCGTCATTCTGCGCATGCGCGGTGGCCCAAGGGTATGGAAATAGCCGTGTTGGGAGCTAGCGAAGCCAATAATGGTGCAATGGGTCGTATGAGGTATCAAAGTGAAGCCTAGGTGAAGGGGCATCTGACTGGACTAGTGGGTGTGAACTAGCGTCATTCTGCGCATGCGCATAGACGTTTTGGAGCTAGCGAAGACAATAATGGTCCGATGGGGTCGAGTGAGGTATCAAAGTGAAGCTTAGGTGAAGGGACATCTAATGGGTTGGGTGTGAAACATTTTGGAGACGATTTCAATGTTGTCTTCTTCTCTCCTACCTGTGAGCAAAAATTCTTAATTGTTTTACAGTGCAGGCACAAATCACACACAGATGTAGCGTCGTCGAAAATGTTCTGTGAAGTATATTTTATCTTGGAGCGCGCACCTACAAAAATTGCATTGTAAATCTTAATTATTTTTCTATTGGGTACGCGTACGAATTTTTTTTATTACGATGAAATTAGCAAGAATCGGTATATACATTTTGCCTGGCCGGTGTTTTGTCATTCACCATTATGGCAGCGCACGGAAAGGAGCTCGCTTTCTTCCAACTCACGTCTGATGTGATTCTCATCGTCTATGATCATGAACTGCAGCTGATCGAAGAACATCCTCGAGAAGTGAAGTTATGTTTAAGCTTAGCAGGCTGGACTCTATGAACACGGTTGTTACAGGGAAAAGAGCCCGAAGTCGATTTCCTGCATGTGGGAGTCGGTGTGTACCTGCGAAGTGGAAGAGATGATTCTTTTTTTCCCCGCTTAGAACAGTGTGGGGGTGCCGCTATCCTACTCCGGCCGGCATTATGGCAGGCGCTGAAAGCTATTATCACCGATGTCCACGACGTACTCTATCCTGAGGCCAACTCTCTAGCTACCCGCACTCTTACACCGGACTGTACCCTATTGTTATACCCCCAACGCGTGGAGCTCATCGATGACGATAGCCGATGTTGGTGTACGTCTGAACCCGCGCGTGTCTCTTTATCCCCGGAAGGTTGGATTACCTTGAAACGTGTGTTATGCGGTAACCTGGACGGAGATAGCATTCACCTGTGTGACGATGTCTACATTTTCCGCGGTCCCTATTTTGCTCGACTCCTCTGTCTCAAGCGAGGAGGTTTTACTCTGGACCCCGATCTATGGACGGCTTTGCAACAAGTAGTCCCCATGGTGGATGAAGTACTGTCTCCACAGGAGGAGCCTCTCACAGAATAGTACCTGACACTATAAATACCAGGGATGAGACAGAGTGTGTGTCATTCTCCGTTCGACATTTACAGCAAGCATGTCACTACGAGCCATTCTGCCTCTTACACCCCAGGTGGGGTTACACGTCTATGAAGATAAAGTCACCCTGGTGAAAGACTGTGGAGCTATTTGCTGGGCGCCCGCTGAGACGTGATGGCTGGACTAAATTTAAACGGGTGTTGAGCGGTGAGTTCGACGGATACCTCATCCACATTGACAATGCCATCTACGTATATTCCGTACCTCCCCTCTTCGTACGCCTGGGCCGCTACCAAGATCCTACGCGAAGTTTCATCCTAGGCCCCTCTCTGTGGTCAGCCTTGGAGAAAGTAGTGCCTATTGTGGACCAGCTGTTTACACCGGACGAACGATCACCAGACCAATTGGCGTGGGCTCGTGCTATGGAAGACGCGCTGGCTGAACCCCATGAAAAAAAACAACATGATGAATCCGATGATACAGCCGAGGAAGACGAAAGTACTATATCTATAGAATGCACAGAGGCTAGAGTGACAGTGTCACCTGATGAAGCGAACACACATGACGGAGACCCAGAGGCGCCCCAATGAGGAGTAAGAAGACCGTAATGAAGCGGTCCCGAAAGGGAAAAAAGGAGTCAGCATCTACAGTGAACAAGGTGTTAACCGATTTGTATTACAACCCCACCAGTCCAGCCGCGTATAGCGCTGTGGGAGCGCTCGCTCGAGCTGTCCATTCTCAAGGCATCAGTCGAACTGAAGTTCGAGACTGGTTAAAAACCCAAGACACTTATAGTTTACATCGAGCAGCCCGACGACATTTTCGCCGTAACCGAGTGATCGTAGGAGGTATAGACGCGCAATGGCAGGCGGATTTAGTGGATATGAGTCGATTTGCCCCTCACAATGATGGACATCGGTACATATTGACCTGTATCGATATTTTATCCAAGTATGCCTGGGTACTACCCATTCGCACCAAAACAGGAGAGAATCTAATAGGAGCGTTCCAGCAGATTTTCAAGACGGGACGCAAACCTCTTTATTTGCAAACGGATGAAGGCACAGAATTTCTCAACCGACCCTTTCAAGCCTTTCTTAAGAAACAGAAGGTATTTTTCTTCCATACGTACAATGAGACCAAAGCTTCTGTGGTGGAACGATTCAATCGTACCTTCAAAGGACGAATGTACAAGTATCTTACCGCCCAAAACACCCGACGGTACATCGATGTACTACCTCAACTGGTGCAAGGGTACAATCGAGCCTATCATCGCAGTATCCAGCGAGCTCCCCGCGATGTGACAGAACGCAACGAACATCAAGTGCGTGCTACGCTGTACTCATCCAGTCCACCACAACCACTCACGGCACCCCGTTACAAACGTGGAGATGTGGTACGGATCAGTAAAGTGAAAGGCCAATTTGAGAAAAGTTACTTGCCCAACTGGAGTGACGAGCACTTTGTCATCGTTCGCCATAAACCTCGACAGCCACACGTCTATCAACTGAAAGATCTACAAGGAGAAACACTGCAAGGCACGTTTTACGAGGCAGAATTACAACCCATAGTGAAAACACCGAAAGACTACTACACGGTGGAAAAGATTTTGAAAACGGAACGTCGACGTGGCATCCTCTATCATTTCGTCAAATGGCAAGGGTGGCCTCGTTCGTTTAATTCCTGGGTGTCAGGCCGTGACATGAAACGCCTATAAATTCTAACCCCTATCACCACCAGCCTTCAGTGTAGGATTGTACCATGGATAGTACACATCTACCCTTACTGTTACGAACTCGAAAAGCACAAGTCGGTACTGTAGTGTGTCTAGTAGTGCTTCTGGGTACGTTATTTACAGGCGTGTTCTACGATTTGTCGTACGTGATATCCTGTTTCAACAACCTGCGTTCCACATCTCAGTCATCCACCACTTCGACCACCACCACCACTTCGACCACTACGACGACGCTGCCTACGCCATCCAAGACGTCAAGGTACCGCCACGTATCAACCCAGACACCCACTTCCAAGACGTCAAAAAGGTACCGCCACGTATCAACCCAGACACCCACGTCTACCACGCCGTCTACTCACACACCGTCTACTCCATCCATCACCACGTTACCCTTTGCCCGCTACATCCAGCCACCCACGACGACCACGCCCCGTACTACGACTCCACGTCATCCTCCGTCATCCCTGAGAAGCGACGATCCTTCCACCCCATCACCACCACCAACACCTAGTACACCCACCAACACCACGACGCTAAAAATATTTGCAGTGGATCCCCGTGAATCACGTTTACCACGACAACGGTACCCATTCGACTACGATCCCCGGTGGGATCCACGACAACTGGGGTGGGCTTCTAAACGCCGAGCGCAAATCACCAAATAAAAAAAAACTAAAAAAAAAAAAACTATGGATCCTCGGTGGCAGCATCCTTTCACGTGTCTCATCGCTGGGCCGACAGGGTCGGGAAAAACACACTTCGTTCAACGTCTCATCCAACACGGGTCAGCCCTCATTTCACCGCCTCTAGCTCGCATCCTGAGGTGTTATGGAGCTTGGCAACCCGCGTACGAGGAACTGGCACGTGTCCCGGGACTCACCTTAGTGGAAGGCTTACCCCCTGAGGATACACCCCAAGACACCTTGGTGGTGGTGGACGATCTCATGACGGAAACGGACAGTCGAATCACTCGTCTCTTTACCAAAGGAAGCCATCATCGTCGGTTGAGCATCATCTACATCGTGCAGAATCTCTTCAGTAAGAACAAAGAGCACAGGAACATTAGTTTGAATGCTCAGTATGTGGTGTTATTCAAAAACCCCAGAGACGCTTCACAAATTACGCACCTGGCCCAACAGATGGACCCTAAAAACACGGCCTTTGTACGAGAAGCCTTTGAAGATGCTACCCAACCCGCTCACGGGTATCTACTCATCGACTTGAAACAAGACACTCCCTCCACCCTTCGATTGCGTACCCTCATTTTTCCCGGCGAGGTGCAGACGGTGTACACACCCAAATAAAAGATAATAAAGATAAAAGAAGAAGACAATCCACTCTAGCCGTCATTCATCATCATGTCTGCACGGATACGCAAGCACGCGCCGGCCCTGCGCGTATTACGCAGCGCGCCACCGGAGGTGGGCCGGGCCCTGGTGCGCGGGGCGGATCCCGACTTGGTACGGTGTTTGTGTGAAGTGGCCCATAATGTGTTAAAAGGCAATGTTCCACTCAGTCCTCTGCAGAAAGGGAAATTGCAACGGCACAAGGCGGGTCTCCGAACGTTGGTGAAGAAGACGGGCAGTGTCAAGAAAAAGAAACAGGTGTTACAGCGAGGTGGATTTCTCGGCGCACTCCTCGCCCCTTAGCCGCTACTGTACTGGGACCGTTACTAGGCTCCATCTTGGGACGCTAACGTCATCATGGAACATACGAAAAAAATGATGCTGGTCGAACCTCGACTGTTACAGAGTTTGCAATCACCCTATCCCGTGCCTGCCACAGTGCAACAACTCCAGTCTCTGGATGAAGAGATGAATAGTATACTGCAACGTCGACTACCCGATCACGAGAAAATTCAACTCTACCATCAAAAGCTGAAGCAGTACCAGACGTTTATGGATCAATATAGAGGGAGTAGTAGTAGTACACCACCACTACCCACAACGCCCACACTCACATCCCCATCACCACCTTCACCTGAGCTGGAAGAGGAAGTGTTGACCAGTGTGCCTAAAGCCTTCAAGACCAAGGCACGTTTATTGTTGGACCGGGTGAAACAGAATTCCGATATGAGTTGGAACGCTGAAGGAAAACTGCTGATTCGAAACAAAGTGGTGCCGGGGTCTCATATGACCGATTTGATCAACGATATGGTACGTTCTCGCAAACACTCTAATCCACCGGGCTGGGAAGTCTTTGCTCAGGGATTAAAAGACACGCACATCCCTCAAGAATTGGTAGGGAATCCTAACCGTTGGGCCTTTATGCAGCAATCGACCCGACACCAACCTCCACCCTCCTCTTCTTGGGACTCTATGTCACCGCCGCCGCCACCGTCCAAAATACCACAACCACGACAGGGACGTACCCGATCTAAGTCACCGCGACGATCACAACGCCGAGGTAAGGCGCCCAAGACCT
>JAVTVY010043968.1:0-21748 GCA_036873755.1 Hanleya hanleyi | reverse complement strand
TAGGTTGGAATATTTTCTCCCCTACATGTATATGGCGTTCATCCTGTCTCATATTTGAAACAGCTACAACTGGTGTGAAATAACAGCCATACATTTAGCAATTTAAGAGAGAGGGGGATCCTTATGAACTTCATGCCTCTTTATTAACTTGAGAACAAAGGTTTACCTCATCACTTTCTTCTTCCTTCATGAAAAATTATCTCGTCTGAAAGGAATCCATTTGCAGGAAAACTACTATTTTCTTGTGTTTGAATATTGTCGATTTAAGTGTGTGATATATGAGCTCTCGGCTCTTGCTTCAAGATCAACTAGTTACCAAAAGTTAAGCTCGTTTTAGTTTATCATTCAATATAAGATGTTATATATGTTACATTCTCAGAAGCACAAAATTGTAGGTTAGGTACAAATTGGAATTGAAGCTATCAAACAACCTTGAAATTTGGACCAATGTAATTCCAGATACACGGGCGTATATTGAAGTCCCTTGGGCTCTTGTTTTATTGTTTATTAGACGTCATTCACAACAGGCCCATGCAGTACAATGATAGAGACGATGACAAAAAGCAACAATCCTTTATACCAAATTTGAAGTCTCTGCCTGCAACAGTTTTGCATTTATTGCATTATGTCATCATATTGACATTTTGCGTGATGTTGCCATGGAAACCACAAAAAATCATTGCAATGTGCTAAAATTCAATAGGCTTGTAGTTGATTACCAAACATTCCTTTATGCCAAATTTGGAGTCGAGCTGAAACAGTTTGGATTCTACCGCATTCACAATTTTATGTATGGACATTTTCTGTGACGTCAAGGAAACCATGACATTCATTGCATACCCAAATTCAATAGGCTTATCATTGGCCACCACCTGTATACCAAATTTCAAGTTCCTCAAAACAACGGTTTGGCTTCTAGAGTGTTCACAAGAAATGTTGACTGATGACCGGACGCTACATCAGATGACGACATAAAACTGATAACCGGACCCTGCAGCCTAATAGGCTGTCCGGATAGTGAGTGTTGCCAGATGACTGATGGCATTTAGTTACCAAGGCAACCACACAAATACATTAATTTTGTATGCAACGAGTCTTCTTTCAATGTATCCACACACAAGAAATGGTGACTTTGGATTAGAAACTCAGATTTATAGCTCAGACCAGAAACGGGCAAACGAACGACCAGATGGCAACTGCCATCCTAGTCCGGGAGCAGGTTGAAAAACCTGGAAATATAGTCCACCTAATGTTTTTTGATGGTTTCTATATCTTTTCGATGCGCTGATCACGAAACCGGATGATGCCACCTTGGCATCCCTGGGGAAATCGAAATATCCAAGATGGCCGCCATGAGGCATTTCCTGGTTATTATGTCGTGCTGAATTGTCGCATGGATGATCTCGATCACTGATTGTGATATATTTGACTATAAATTGGGATAAATTCAATCAGTGCATACGTCACACAACAATTTGGCAAAAACAAACAAGAATAACAGGAAAAATTATTCAAGATGGCTGCCGTTGACCCTTTAACCCTACCTAGCTTGGGGGCCGAAATGGTCCCCCCTACCAAACTTTCTGCGCCATCTCCAGAACGACAAAAAATGGAGAGCTGAAACTCCTTGACTTCATAGTTTATGATATTGGGGTCATTTTGAGACTATTTGCATACCTTGCCGTGTGGAGGATCATGGGCAAATTCAAGATGGCGGCCACGTGGCGTACCAGAAAAGTGATGTTTTTGTCATATTTCTTCAAAATTTCTGCTTTTTCTCGATGAAAAGTGGGCAAAAACTATTTTATTTCATATCACATTAATAGTTACTATTTTATCCTGCAGTTTTTGCGGAGAAATTGCATAAATAAAAAAATCGGAAAATTCGACCGAAAAATCGACCAAAAAATTCCGTTTTTGAAAATGACGTCATCAAAGCGGCCATCTTGGATTTTTTTACATTTTCTGGTAGAGCTTGACCCAAGGGTATAGTGTGGTAAGTTTCAGCTCCCTAGCTCAAGGGTTAAGAAAAATAATTAGGGGGGCCATTTCGCCCCCCCCCCAGGTCAGGACAGGTCCCAAAAAGTCCAGGCCAGATAGGTTTAAAGTATGTCCGTCTCTTCGAAATATAAAGCGTTGAATTTATTGGTTACCTCAATCACCCATGGCTTTCAAAGTGCTGATATATATGACATATTTTCCCAATGTCCGTAGAGCACATGGTACACCAGGGTGCGGGTGCACCACAGGTGTGTGCGCATGCGTACGATGACGTCACTTTCGATTTCCGAGTTCCAAGAGCTGCGAGCTCAGACTCCAAGAGCTCGGAGCTCCGAGATTGAGGCACGCCCAACGCCCGTCTTAACGCAAGAGATCCGAGCTCCAACAGCTCCGAAAGCTCCAAGCTCTCAAGTCAGTCATGCGTGCATCCAAATGCGCCCTAACATCAGGAAAAACAGCCATGGCCATCTATGAACGGTATAGCCTAGCCGCTTGAAATGAAAAGCGACCCCACGCACAGGTCCATCATGGAGACCAAGCTCTTGTGTGACCTTAACGCTCTAGCATAAAGCATCACTTGGAAAAGGATATAGGGTTACGACCTACCAAGGCCCTGGGAAATAAGCAGAATGCGCAAACAACTGTTTCAGAACATGCTGCCTCGTCGGTATTCTGGACTGCTCGACCACGCTTAGGCCAAGAGCGACCCTGACCGAAGACTGAAATTTCTCAAACGACGGCTTCTGATTGGACAAGAGCTTACGAGAATTGTAAACATACCCAACGCGGCTCCCTCAGCGTGGGTATGATGTGCTGGTGGGGATAATAAAATGATTGATCTGTCATCCTTGTTGTTGTTGTTGTTCTCTCATCTGTCTACACTATGGCGTCAATGTGTTATGGTAGAGCGTTAAGTTCACCCAAGAGCCCTTTCCCCACAATTCCCGATCTGCGATGGTCTATAAAGCACGTCCCTTGTTTCCCACACCCCCATTCCTACTGTTGCAGAGCCATGGCGGAGACCCATTCCTATGCGACTCACATTTTACAGCATGCGACCATGGTTAATTCACTCACGGGTTACCGAACAGTGGTTAGGTCCATGTTTGAAGATGGCGACGACAACAAGGGACGATGCCAGATCCTGGAAATGTTCACAGAAGCGGTCCTCGACAGGGTCGACTCGATGGAGAGGTGTGCGATCACCCTCCACTACTGGACTATGACAGCCATTCTTGATTCCGGGTTATGGACCACGAGCGCTCACGCTGGAACCAGCGACGGCTCGTTGACCTCACAATGGTCTTTGCCCTATTGACCCTGATGCTATGGCAATGACAGTTCTGTCTTACAGCGACAGAAAAGAACGGCTCTTTTCAGAGCCTCCCATGTCTTCAAAAAGAGAGACGGGTAACTAAGCTCAATGTTCACACACAGTACACACACACACGCACACCAGCTCACACACACACTCACAATGGACGCTCCGCCATGACTTCCAACAAAAACCATACCAATCGTCATCCCGGACTGATGAGGGACACGTGTTAATCCCTATATGTACAGACACTACCACAACCACCCGGCGTTGGGCACGCGTCACTGGCCATTTAGACTACGGATGGCCCTTCTCCAGCCCAAACACCTACCTTCACACCCGCCAGAATGGCCGCTTTCGCTGCCACTCTTACTGATGACGTGAACATCCCTCGAGTCGTGGTCAACACCACGAAAGCTTCAAGCTGACACCCTACACGGCCTATTAGGACTCCGAATGGTGCCACAATCACTCAACAGACCCCCACGAACCCAAAAATGTCTGCTTTCTATACTACGGCCAAACTGGGCATGCACAGAATGTTTAAACTGGAAGACACAGTAACCCAGTCGGATGGTTCCCCAGGAGAACTTCACGATGACACCTCTTATAGCCCAATCGGTCCACTATTGGCCCGTCGCGACCCCAAAACGTCTATTCAAATAACATTTTTTTTCTGCGCATGCGCAGAATGACGTCAGTTCCACCTTACAATCCATCCAGTTGAATGCTCCCCCACGAATGCTTCAAACCTCATACGGCCCAATCGGACCACTATTGGTCCACCTCGACCCCAAAACGTCCCTCCCAGTGCCCATTTTCCCAGCATTCCCTGTCTGCGCATGCGCAGAATGTTGAAAACGCACGACACATTAGCCCAGTCGGACGCTCCTCCACAAGAGCTTTACGATGACACCTCCCACAGCCCAGTACACCCAATAGTGGTCCGTCTCGACCCCAAAACGTCCATTAAATACCCTTTTTCTACTGCGCATGCGCAGAATGACGTCAGTTCCACCCCGCTACTGTTGAGATAAGTTGGAGGTAGTATTATAAGTGGTATGAAGTACTAATAAATATATACATCATTTCTTCATCACTCGTAGACCGAAAATATATAGCTCAATTCCATATAGCGATCAATCTAAGCGACGTACAGCGGTTATGTTGAATATGCTGGCGGCCATCTTGGATATTTTGATTTCCCCAAGGGTGCCAGGCTGGCATCATCCGGATTCTTAATCTGCACACACAGGAGATATATAATCCATCAAAAAACGTTAGGTGGACTCCATTTCCACGTCAAGGCTCAAACTGGGGTTTGGCTCCCGGACTATCCCATGCTACATCTGCTTTCATAAAACAGGCGTATAAAAACAATTACCAAATGTTTAGTAAAAACAATACATTTATTCAATAATGGCGATTACATGGAGTTAAAAAGTCGAATAAAAAATAATCTGATCTTGTCCTAATGTTATTCACTTCCTCGTCGCTCCACGCTCTCTGGGGAGCTCTTCCCTCAGGCAGGGGACATGGAACGGCTGTTAAGTACAAAACGACACAGAACTATTAGCATTACCAGAAAAAAACAAGGAGCTTGCGAGGATGTGTATCCCCCTCATGCATTTACTGACACCAAAAAACAGCTATTTTTAATAATTTCCTGATTTTTGGGTCAGTGACCTTTAACCTTCGACCTTGACCTATATTTTGGTATGCGACACCTCTTTTCCCCCTTTTGAATCCACTCATAAAAAATTAGAAATTTTTAATGATTTCCTGATTTTTCCGTCACACTGACCTTTGACCTCTGACCTTGACCTACATTTCATATGCAACACATCGTTCTACCCTAGGGCATCCACTTACCAAAAATTTGAACTGTAGATAGAAAACTGTCAATGATAAATGATTTCCTGATTTTAGGCAACAGTGACCTTTGACCTCTGACCTCGACCTCAATTTTGGTATGCGACACATCGTCTCTACCTAGCGTATGCACTCATAAAAAATTGCAACTGTGGACAGAAAACTTTCACAGATATAGACTGGACACGAACACTTCAGTGATTTCCTAATTTTTAGGCCAGTGACCTTTGACCTATGACTTTGACCTTCATTTTGGTATGCGACACATGGTCTCCCCGTATGGTATCCACTTACCAAAAATTAGAACTGTAGATGGAAAACTGTCCCAGATATAGACCGGACACGGGGACGGACAGACGGACAGACGGATGGAAACCGCCATCACATAACACGTCCGCCTTTAGGCGGGCGTATTAAAACCTGAATCACATGAAGTGAAATTTTGAACCATGAAATCTGGGGGTCATCAAATTTATTGGAAGCTGTAGTTGATAAAATGGTTCAAAATAATGCATATAATATTCATTATATTTTTGTTATTTCTGTAACTTGAGAGAATCATCAAATTTATTACCGCTGAGTGAATTTAATTCATTAAGCTATGTTTGATTAAATTTTGATAGGTATAACAGAAAATAGCCATGACAAAAATCATTAGACAGGCTGTAGAATATCTTTTCATCAACTTATCAATTGAATTCAACCTAATTTTGTGTCATATACCTGCAGTACTTCTTCCACTATTCTTCGATTTCTTTTTCTTCCGTTACATCAGTCATGTTAGTTGCAGCAAGACTAAGGTCGATATTTTCAGTCTACAACAGAAGAAAGGAAAATAAACTTTTTGTTACATGAACAAACCTAGCAGTCTTTAATGTGGTTCATCATCTAAAACCATGTAGTTAATATCATTATTCTCTAAAAAAAAGAATTCGAAATTCATCTTACTCAAAAGTCGATTCATATTTTCAGTAACTTCAGTTACTTTTTACTCAACTTGAGTTAAATGCACTCAATTTCAGTGACAGTCACTTAAGTATAAAAATGGAAATTCATTCTACTTAAGTGCAGTGAATTTAATTGGTAACCACAGTTGAGTGGAAAGTAACTAAAGTTTGAGTGAACAGGTATATTTAACTCAAACTTGAGTGGAATAATTCACTGAAGTTTTTTATACATTACAGAAGTTTATTTATTCATTTGTACTAACTTTTTCAGCATCATATATTGTTGTCAAGGGAGGTAATGTTTGGATGATGTTATCATTACCCTTTTAAAGGGATGTAAGAAAAAGTTATCACCATCTTTGACTGATGCTGTCTTCACCCTTTTAGAGTGATAAGTATGACCTTTTTTCATACTGTGAAGCATGTCAAATAAAAATGGAACTTAATTAATAAAACTCCATTAAAGTTAAAAAATGTATAGTCACTTTGATTGGTGAATTTTGCCCGAATGCCTCGGATTCATTGTTCTGTATATATCAAAGCAAAAATATGTCAGTATATTTCATAAAAAAATATAATTAACTGTTTAATATATTAAACAATAATAAATTCTTATATGCTTTTTGATACATTTGTTGAAAGTTAAGTTTCAATTGCTTTGACATACATTTGCTCAACTTATAGGGAATTTCATAATAATTTACATATTTAATGTAAATCGTACAAAGACATTAAAAGTAATAATGAGAGATCCTGAAGGATATTGGTGCTCATGATCATCTGATAATTGTAAGCCAATG
Organism: Hanleya hanleyi; assembly: GCA_036873755.1. Taxonomy (NCBI): domain Eukaryota; kingdom Metazoa; phylum Mollusca; class Polyplacophora; order Lepidopleurida; family Hanleyidae; genus Hanleya; species Hanleya hanleyi. The sequence goes on along the minus strand of JAVTVY010043968.1, from coordinate 14,810 downwards.
ACAAGAGTATCTTTTTTGTCTTTTGTTACTGACGATAAACGATTGATTTGTAATTCAAGAGAGTTACGAGCCATTCCGTTATTAAAACACACAAAGGCCATGGTTTTAACACCGACACTATTTTAACTCTCAACACAGTTCATGTGCTGCAAGGCGTGAAGTAGTCGTGACGATGATGTCACGATGATACATCATTTAAGACGACGTCAAGTTAACATTGTAAATGATGAACTCTAATTTACGCTGGCTGATTCTACCTGATGCGTTTGGTCTTACATGCAGGACAGTGTACATATGACAGCAAATGGAAATGTTTGTGGTTGAAGATCAATAGATTAGTCTTTTCGACCAGGTGTGATTCGACCTCGATTGGTCATACCTCTCGACACTTATAAAGGAAATCACGGCGTTGATCGGACAGTTTTTAGTAAATCGGCAGTGGTGAAAGGATGCTTGGTGAGAGAGACTGAAGTGAATTTTTACACACAGTGTGGAGTTTACTTTTATATCGGTGATATACAGATGGACAATATACACTGTGTTACTTGCCACATTTGTGATTTATGAATGTGGCTATTCATGATATTGGATTCCCTTTGCCGGAAACAACAACAGCACGTGGGTGTACAAGTTTATCACCGGGCTCCAGGTAAATCATTTACCATGCGCATACCATCATACTACTAACTAGCCTTATAAGACGTCAAGTAGTTGTTGTTGTTGTTGTTTAAGCCTTAACAACAACAACTACTTGACGTCTTATAAGGCTAACTACTAACCTGCTAACTATGAGTATGACAGTCTGTATTACTGAAGACTGTCGTCCATATTCGAGGTTCTGACTAACGTCGTTACTGTCGCAGTTTGGTTATCTGATTACTGTTGTAGACTGATAATGATTACTTTGTTTCGCGGATTGGAAACACACTGTCCAGACTGAAATACTGATTGCCATGCTTCGCAAAATTAATGTAACTTATTACTGATAACTCATTACTGATAACTCTGTCGCAAACTGTCTAGTGATTGTGTTGCAAACTGACTGCGGATTATTCCGTCGCCACTTGATCAGGTCATGGATAATATCCCGAATGGGATATATATCTCAAATGGGATATAATATCCCAGTTGAGATATTCCCCCATATCCCAGATGGGATATCTGACGAAAGTATTGTCCACAATTGGCAAACCCAGACATCCTCGGACAGGGTTTGGAAATGGACATGTTCATCAGGAAATAAATTAAGCAACATGCCTATTGTCATACCCAAAACCTCACTCAATTTTGTTGACATGCAATTATCTTCTTGACAAAATTATCAGAAAAAGTACTTTTATCAAGGTATCCAGTAGTGATTGTTAATATATATTGATTATGCTTTAGAATGAGTTAATTCATAGCCACCTTTCCCTAAAAATATCATAATGGCCAACAACAACACCGAATACTATAACCTGGACATAAACTGAAAGTGCTCAGGAGACAAATATGGGACAATTGTAGAGTTTGTGATTTGGATCTTTTAGAAGCTCATTTCACTTCGTGTAAATGCATATACTACTTGGTGTTCATACTCCATGTACCTGGTAAATACAGATACATTTATTGTCATATATCCCATTTGGGATATCAAAAAATATCCCATTTGAGATATCATATCCCATTTGAGATATATATCCCATTTGGGATATTATCCATGACCTGTTGATTACTCTCTACCTAAAATGCAAACCGCGCACGTGTTCGGAAAGAAATTCGTCCACTGGTAAACAACGTGTCAGTTGTTAGGAGGGCCATCAATTTTGTTGCTTCTTGGCACACACATACTTCAAAATATTCCTTTGTTCCGTTTTCAGTGAATAATTCAAATTCAAGTCGAACAAAACAGAATTGATGGCCTTCCTAACAGCTGACACGTTGTTTACCAGTGGACGAATTTGTTTCCGGACACGTGCCCGGTTTGCATTTTGGGTAATCCTCGTGCACGCGCAAACGAAAGAAAAGGAAGATGGCGCGAAGCGAGGAGCGGGGAGGAAGGACATTTTGATGTGTGCCGAGAAACAGCAACAAACTAGTCACTTGTTTTTTTTCTACCCTGTGCTTTCGTGAGCAGATTGGGTGTGTATATGGATAAGTTGGTGGAATAAGGTACGTATTTATTCATGTATTTGGGTCGAATTTCAGGAGTTGAATTTTGATGTTTGCCGTGCGCGTTACCTCGGTTATTGAGACCCAATGGCGTGAGCATCCCCTGATCACGCCAACAAGGGCGACCTTGAACCTAGCTATAATATAAGCAAAATGTGTACCAACATTTTAATTATAAATAGTGCCATGTTGACAAAATTTTGAAGAAAATAAACACTTCACAACGCCCTAATACATCTAAACTCCTCCTATTTTGCGGTAAACGAAGAGCTGGTGTCTTTAAGCACTCGTTGAGATATGTAATTAGACCACAGGTCCTTTAATGTTCGAGTAGCAGACTGAAAAATATGCCACAAATCGTCTTGTTTGTGTCTACCATGTTTGATCTCTGCGCATGCTCAGCGCATAAAAACATCCGGTTTGCGAAACACGTGGTCGAGCACCTGGCCACGCCTCCCCACGCCCACAACGATCTCCACGGACTTCCATCTAAAATTCAACTTCGTTAAGGGAGAACGACTTTTAAGAGGTTTACCGCAAGTTAGAACGTCTGCAATATCCATCCCAATACAGTGTGAAAAAAGCAACGGGATAATAATGCATTTGGTGTATTACCTACAGGTTTTGGAAAGCGAAATACGTGATAAACTGTCTGACAGTTAAAACAATCAGCTATTTCAAGGCTTCGTGCTCAGTTACTTTGTCATCACGGAGCTGAATTTTAGATTGGAGTCCGTGGATATCGTTGGGGGGAGGCGTGGGGAGGCGTGGCCAGGTGCTCGGCCACGTGTTTTGCAAACCGGATATTTTTATGCGCTGAGCATGCGCAGAGATCTAACATGGCGGACTACAATGGCGTATTTTTCGGTCTGCTACTCGAACATTAAATGACCTGTAGTCTAATTATATATCTCAATGAGTGCGTAAAGACACCAACTCTTCGTTTACCACGAAATAAGAGGTGAGTTTAAATTTATTAGGGCGTTGTGAAGTGCTTTTTTTTCAAAAATTATGTCAACATGGCACTATTTAAAACCAAAATGTTGGTACACGTTTTGTTTATATTATAGCTACCTTGAACTGAAACGAAAAGGAAACGCAATCATATTTTGTCGTCAAATGGCTTTCGAGCGCGCCGAAATACGCAATATCATAACGACTGATATTAATAGAATGAACAACTGCAATAATCCTTCTTTCTAAAACCATGTAAATCGTCTGTAATCGTTGAAACATTTTATAGACCCGCTCTTCCACTTTCCCGGGAAAGAAAGCAATGAGACGCTCGACGGGTGTCACATGCCTGTGTTACACAGTACGCGGAGTCAACACGCAGAATGTAATTTTTTTACGTCAGCTACCCGACCCTCCAGTTGTTTTCACCTGAACAGGTATCATAGTTACTTCTCTTGTTTTGAAGTTCTCTTTGAACACCTGACTTCCGCTCTGCTAAAATTTGCAGTTTTGATTGCAGTTTCACGATTTAAGCTCGGTGCATGTGGAACATCTTTTACTATAGTTTTGATCATTTGGCTCGTTGTACACCTGAATGGTAAATGTTATCATGATCTCGTGGCTTCCCTGTTTACGCGAGTACCTTTATTTATTTGTTACGACCAAAACAAAATTAAACTTCACAATCCTACTGGATAACTATTACCGGTGTCGCAAACTGGGAAGTACTTTTGTCCCCCGCCGCAACGCGGCCGGGGACTTTAAAATGGTTCTTGCTTCTATGTGTCCGTGCATGCGTGCAAATACTTCGTAAGCGATAACTTCTAAATGCTTTGTCGGATTCCTCCGAAATTTGGCATCTGCATTCTTTGCGACAAGACGTCTGTTGGTATTACGTTTCAGCAAGATCCGCCTGTAGGTGGCGCCACTGGGACTTGTTCCAATCTTTAGTGCATGTCCGGGCAAATACTTCGTAAGCGATAACTCCTAAATGCTTTGTCGGATTCCTCCGAAATTTGGCATCTGCATTCTTTGCGACAAGACGTCTGTTGGTATTACGTTTCAGCAAGATCCGCCTGTAGGTGGCGCCACTGGGTCTTGTTCCAATCTTTAGTGGATGTTCGCGCAAATGCTTCATAAGCGATAACTCCTAACTGCTTTGTTGGATTCCTCCGAAATTTGGCATCTGCATTCTTTGCGACAAGACGTCTGTTGGTATTACGTTTCAGCAAGATCCGCCTGTAGGTGGCGCCACTGGGTCTTGTTCCAATCTTTAGTGGATGTTCGCGCAAATGCTTCATAAGCGATAACTCCTAACTGCTTTGTTGGATTCCTCCGAAATTTGGCATCTGCATTCTTTGCGACAAGACGTCGCTGGTATTACGTTTCAGCAAGATCCGCCTGTAGGTGGCGCAACTGGGTCTTGTTCCAATCTTTAATGCATGTCCGTTCATGTTTGTTCAAATCCTTCGCGAGCGATAACTTTCGAACAATTTGTCGGATTTCTTTGAAATTTGGTAAATGCATTCCCTGCGTCAAAACACCGTTGGTGGTGCGTTTCAGCAAAATACACCCGGAGGTGGCGCCACTAGAGTTCATTCCATTATTCCATGCTGCAAGTGATAACTTAGAAACACTTGGTCGAATTTATTTGAAATATCCTACATATGTACCTTTCTGGGTAACATGAGAAACGTTGCGGCTCATCGGATTCTTCTCAAATTTGGCATGCATTTACCATGCCAGGAGCTGTTGCTTGGGATTGCCTTTCGCTCACTTGCACTCACAGGTGGCGCCACCTGGTGGCAACATCACAAATTCGTTTCCGGGTAATAACTTGAGAACTGACCGTCGGATTCTTCTCAAATTTTGTATGAATGTACCGTGACATAAGATGTCGCTGGATAATGCATTTCAATTGCGCCTAGAGGTGGCGTCACCTGGTGTCGAATTCTAAATTTGGTTTCTGGGCAATAACTTGAGGACCCTCATCGGATTCTTCTCAAATTTGGTATGCAGATGTCCCCACGATACCATGTTCCTTGGGATTGTATTTTTCCCACTTCTGCCTACAGGTGGCGTCTCCTGGTGGAAAAATTTGTTTCCGGGCAATAATTTGGCAACTGCTCATCAGATTATTCTCAAATTTTGTATTCATATGTGACCCGCCCCAAATAACATGAACACCGGTGGGCATCTAGTACCGGTAATAACTTGAGGACCTCTCTTCAGACATGTCCGAGTCTCAAAGTTCATATGCCGATACCATGACATGAGATGTCATTTGGGATTGTGTTTTGCCTGCTTGCACCTACAGGTGGTGACTCCTTGTGGCAAGGTCTAAATTTGGTTTCTGGGCAATAGGTTGAGGATGCCTTCATATTCTTGTCAAATTTAGTTTGCAGATAATATGCCATGAGTTGTCTCTTGGGGTTGCATTTCGGTTACATAATTTTCATGCTACATGGTAAAGAAAATATATTACAGTAGCAATCCATATTCAGTCAGCCAGTCGGAGTTGATATCAAAACCTGGGAAGGTGGAAAGACCCCTCTGCTTCTTACGCCTGTGAAGTAGCTGTTGCCATCCTCATGAATATCTTCTGAAACCGACAGCGCTTATAAATATTGCTGCCATTTTGGCGGGGGACCTAGCATCCTCTGGCTGCTTGTTAAATATTGTTTTTATACTTCTTCAGTAATTGTCTTAGTTTAGAAATTTAGTGTAGCCGACACGTGGATCAAATCACAGATATGTCAATTGGCAAGTAATTATGCAGCTTCTTTCAGAACCAGGCGCAATCACATCTGGCTGTGAATGAATGGATCACAATAGGTAGTTGGGGATTGAATAGAAATAATCCAGGGCATTTCCCTCACTGACTGCTCAAAATGGTTTAGAAGTATTGGCTTTTACAAACTAACACAGGTTGGTGACAGGAGTGTGACACACAGGTCTGTCTTGGAGCTCAACACAGCTTTGGACTGTCCTTCATATTTGCTGACACGAATTGTCATTGCCTTGACAAACTATTTTGACATAGTAAATGATATAAAACCTTTTAAACATACTTCCCGATGGAAGTTTCGTGTCTGCCATAGTCTTTGTTGTAGCAGTGATATCATACACTTTTTAGAACCATCTTTCAATAGTGTTTGTTTAATCTTTATTGACTTATGCTGGCAGTGCCGAGACGCTTTGTTTCTGTAATTATATTCTCCAATTGACATTGTTTGATCAAAGGGGTGCCATATTCACATTCAGCAGGGTTTGGGGAACGTTTTGATATATGATATTGGCCATCAACTGTATTGCCTATTTAGTAATCAGATCACTTGGGATTCTATGTAAAAAGGTATAGTTGCATGTGTCACCCCCTTAATACTCACTGTGTCGCGAACTAATTGTTACCTCATATTGAATTGCTACTCATTGTGTCGCGAACTAATTGTTGCCTCATATTGGATTAATATTCATTGTGTCGCGAACTTAATGTTTCGCATATTGGATTAATATTCACTGGGTACGGCGTATCGCGCTGGGTACACCGGTTCTCATCAGATCACCGAAGTTAAGCAACGCTGAGTTCGGTCAATACTTGGATGAGCGACCTGGTTCTATACCTGTGTACTGGCTGGGCTGATCAGTTAACAGGATAGACGAAACTCGCTCACCCACTCACTCGCACTACTATGTACTGTACCGCGAATTGATTACTGTGTGTTGCGAACGTATTACTGTGTATATAGCAGATTGGATTACTGATTAATGTAACGGATTAAGTTATGAACTACTTTACCTTCGGATTCTTTACAACTCCCGTTACCCCATGTTATTGGAGTTCAAGGTAAACAGGCCAGAGCAAAAGACTAACTGAGATATGTCCCACTTAGGATATTAAATTCAAGTTTGGATATTAAAATATATCCTAATTGGGATATTTTGACCGATTTTCATATTGAACGGCAATGGCGAATTCCGGCATCTAAAGTACAAAAACAAGATAGAATTTACTTCACAAAACTGCCAATGCGACTGTATAATTTTGCTGACTTTTTCGCGCCGAAGTTCTTTTTGATATTGAAATTACGTGCATTATTTTTTGGTGTTGTTGCTGCAGTATACTTTCCATCAATTACCACTGTTTTATGTTTTTACTCAAACAGAATAACCAGGAGAATGTACCAGCTTGAAAATATGGAAGTATACCAAAAATATCAGAGGTGGAATATTTTATCCAAGGTGGAATATTTTATCCCAATTATATCCCAGTTAGTCCTTATCCCTGACCTGGAAAATAGTTCATAACAGGATCCGTTACATTAATCAGTAATGCAATCTGCGACATACACAGTAATAGGTTCGCGACAGGGAGTAGTGCAGAGTCAGCGCGTAACATGTAAAATGTATGCAACTGTATCACAATCTTAACTTTCGACAAAACGCATACCGTGCATGTCGACGCAAAATTCTCGATAGAGTCGGCTTATAGAAAGATGTGAATCATCCGTGAATGTGAAACGTTAAAGGCCCTTGGGACACCAATGTCATGTGCGTACGAGTTTGACCTACCTGGCCTGGTTTGTTGGAACCTATCCAGGTCTGGGCGGAACATTTCGCCCCCTCCCTACATTATGTATTCTAATCTCTTGAACCAGATGTCTGAAACTTACCAAAAAATGTAAAAGAACTTTGAGATTAAACCTTTGACGCCACAGTGGCATCATTTTCAAAAAGGCAGTTTTGGTCGATTTTTCGGTCAGATTTTTCGAATTTTGTATTTGCTTAATTTCCTCGCTAAAGGTGCAGGATAATGTAGTAGGGAATAGTGTTATACGACATAAAACAGTTTTTATTTTGAAGAAAAATGACGGAAAAACACTTTATTTGGTACACCAAATGGCCGCCATTTTGAATTTGCTCATGATCCTCTGGTCGGGGGGGTTTAGTAAATGGCATCGAAGGGACCAAAATATGATAAACTATAAAGTCAGGAAGTGCCAATTCTCAGTTTTCTGTCATTCCGGAGATAAGGTAAGAAGTTTGATATAGGTATTATGGAATTTTAGGTCTTCAAGACAAGGGCTTGTGCGCGATCGTAAGATGTTGTAACGCAAGTCGTCTGTAGTCTCGGGTGATGGTCTCCATAAAACCCGTTCAGATAATAGATCCAGTTTCGGCTCAAGAGATTTCTCGAAGACGTGATAGCCTCTTTAAATGAGACAGGATACAACAATTAAAGACGGAGTCCGTATCTGCTGAATATTAAGCCGATTTATTGTAAATTCCTTCCACCTAACTAGGAATGATCGGCAGCATTTGGCAGGCAGACCAGCACAGCTTCATTAACATCAGACCATTCTGTAAATGATCATTTTCAAAACTGGAGATAGTACATCTTTCATCAGAGACATGTTGGTGATTTAGCCTTCATTGAGACATGATGGTATTAGCCTGCCTGTATATTGCGGTCATCTCTTTTCACCTGCGGCACGCAGGTCTACGGGAAGCTCGCGTTGTTGTTGTTCTTGTTGTTCTTCTTGTGACTTTTTGAAATGCGCATGCGCTAAGAGAGTGTGATCTCTGCCACACTTTTCTTTTCAACCTCCGATCTCACATGACAAGACTGTCTTCAAGCGCGTTTGAATTCATTTGCAACTATATTCGGTGGAATGAATTCTTGCTTCGTTAATTTCCGGATTGGATTTATTATACATAAGAATAGTGTGAATAACGTCAAAGGACCTACGAAGTAGGGTAGGCATTAGAACTCCGACATGCACTGAACTCTTGGACCCCCAGTTGAAATCCTGCCAATATTAAGATGGGCACGACCCAAGTTAGAATCACCAGTGATTTTAATCAAAAATCACTAGAAATTTTCATCAAAAAGTAGGTCAGCTCGAAACATGCTGGCAACAGTCCCCTAATGCACCTTCATGCCCAGTGTGAATAACGTCACAGGACATAAGAAGTAGGGTAGGCATTAGGACTCCGACGCACGCTGAACTCTTGGATCCCCAGTTGAAATCCTGCCTATATTAAGATGGGCACGGCTCAAGTTAGATTCGCCAGTGATTTTAATCAAAAATCACCAGAAATTTCCATCAAAAGTAGGTCAGCTCGAAACATGCTGGTAACAGTCCCCTAATACACATTCATGCCAAATATCAAGGTTCTAATATCAACGGTAACACTCAGATATAACATATATATAAATATTAATATTCATGTCACTGTTCCATTGTTTCTGTTGTTGTATTCCTCTTAACATTTTGTACTCTGCCTTTGACTGGTGTTTGTACAATAAAATATTGAATGCTTATTTTGCCGACGAAAGGATTCAGATGGACTCCCTCATTACCGGACAATTTCAAATGGTAGCCCACTTCGAAGGGACAGAAATGACTAGTATTTAATGAGTTAGACACCCCAGTGCGGGAACAAAACCTCGCAGTCGTGCAGTTATATTGTGCACTTTCGTTTACAAGCATGACATTTGGCAAATAGCTATTTTGAATGATTCTCTTTCGGAACACAGCCTCGCTATCCTCATTCTCGCAAGCCAGGGCCTTGATTCGCTGGTATTGATGTTCCCGTCCTCTTCCGCACTCATAATCTCTTTAGAATAGCATTACGGTATAATCACTTCCGTAAATTCAATACTTATGTGTATCAGCAGACAATGCGCAGAAACATTGCATTTGACATCATTCTCTCAAGTCGGAACCCATTTCTGCTAGAATTTACTGGTTCTATACAAAATTTGCGTTACTTTGTCAATCAGTTTTACGTATGGAATTACGTCATATATAGCAGATACTGGCCATAAAAACGATCTAGTTGACCTCGTGGCCAAAAGAAGGGCCTTTGTTTTCCTGAAGGGGTTTTTGAGTTTGATTTTGATACTTAGATACCTTTCGCACTGACTTTAACTTGGCAGTTATTTTCGCGATTGCAACAATTTCATGTATCAAAAGATAATAACGAGAATTCGATATCAATCTCTTACCCACAGACCTTGTTTAGTGAACTAGCCCCGAAACTTCGCACTTGAATCACCTTCGGAATGATTTAGTGCCAAACATATTCGCGAATTGAGTATAGGAAGATATCCATAAATACTGACTGGAAATGTTTCTTGTTTGCAGAATTTAATTTTAAAGAAAAGAAATTAATAAAATTAGCAACCTTCGAAAAGGCTTGGCCGGACATGTCAGATGAGATGATATTTCCTAAGAATGAAATAGTTAATCACTGAAGAAGCAAACCATGTCTTGGTATTGACTTGCTGCGTGGAAAAGAGTGGCAAGGAATTTAGTTCGCAGATGATAACGAACGTAAATGCAGAAACCTAATTAATTATTTTAATCGAATATCAAGGCTGTAACAGGCCTTAATTTGAATAGTGAAAAAGTGTCATTATGCCTCTTGGACAGTTCGATAAAGCCTTAAATCCCATTCCGTAGTTTCACAGAACGAAGTGATAGACCTTATACTAAATTTATTGAAAAATAATTTTGATCAGCAAATTAAGCGAGAAGGGACACTGAAGAGCGCAGATTTTCGCGCTATGACTAAATCCTCGAAATTTGTTTGGATTTCCAAATATTTGAAAGCCTTTTTGATTTGCAAAAAGTAACGACTGAACCGAATGTTTTGAAACTTGGCATACACGATACTTGTACCAAAACATTGCCAAAGCGATCATGGTGAGCTCGTCTGTCAATTCAGTATAGACGGCACGGCCGAGTCAAAATTGTCTGATTTTGAATGGGGAAAGTGAATATATATATATATGGTATCAGAACTATTACGCAATCCCTACAATTGTGGGTTACAAGTTGAAAATTACTTCCCTTGGCAGAAAAACACTGGCAGATGGCGCTTTTTTCTACAATTACCACTACCTCCGCTGATATGTCTTTCACTGTATTATTGCCACTGCCGCAGGTTTTGACTACAATGTAGTCATTTCTCACTTGTTATACAATGCTATGACATTACAGGGTCAAGTTAACTCAAAACTAAATCCTCGTACCTTCGGTGCAGTTTAGATAAGCCGCTCAGCTATCTGTCGCATTACCTGAACACACTCGTCAAATTCAGGATGATTCAGTTCAGTTACACAAGCATTCGCTAAATTATACGGTATAAGTTGAAATTACATAACTGTTTCTCAAATGTTCACAATAACTGACCTAAAGGGTCATGAAATAGAATTCCGGAAATAGTTTTGTCAAATCACATCACAATATATTTAAGGTTGCATGCATACAGATTATATAAATTTGGTAAACGAAAAGTCGAACTTTATGCAATTGTATGGTGGCTATTAGAAATTCCATATTTCACAGTATGCAGTAATGACAATTATATACTTATGTCATCCAATTCCTGAGACTGACCCTGAAATCATTTAGAATTTCATGTAATCTGCGTAAGGGATAATATAGATTCGTGGAAAATATGGAGCACCTCGTATCATCCGGATATTCCAGGGATAGCATTGAGGTGGCGCACTAGGAGCGCTGATGTTATCAGCGTATATGCATGTAACGGTTATCTTGAAGAAGCCGATGAACCGTGGAACACTTTTGTCGTTGTGGCATCGTCATTACTGCGAATGACCTTTTCATGTATTTGGGGTCAGTACGTCATCGGTGCATTGGAAGGTAACTTCAGAGATTGTGATTTTCAGTCGCATTCACGATTGCTTGGCCTTCGAATTCAGTGTCCCCCGCAATAATGGTGTAAGGATCTTACAGCTCTCAGCTGTTAACCGTGACACGCCGCATGGGATGCACATCACATGCTATAGGATGTTTCCGCTCACATAGTCCTCGTTGTATTTCTCTCTTATCAGGAGAAAACACATTTTTCGAAATCAAATGGATATTTCCTTAACTCTACCCGCGAAAGCTCTCTTCTAATTTCAGTTGTTTTTTCTGTTTTTTCTGATTTTTCTTATCGAACTGATCTTCATGGTGTCGGAAGTCATACAGCTGTTCGTAGTTTCGGCGTGATACTGTGCTATCAACATGGATGCCAGTATGAATTCCTAGCATTGTGGGACCAGGTACAAATGTTCTACATTATCCGATACCGTGTCGAGTGGTTCATTCGTTCAATCAGAACAGCGCCGCCTGATGTATGAGAGCGGAACTTTCGATGTATATTGAATGTCTTGAATTACCAATGGAAATGACAATCGAAATATGCTCTCAATATGCACTACATACATTTTACGATACCCAGTACTCATAACAATAGAGGTGATAAAACAAGTGGAATGTGTGAAATACCCACGATACATTGGAAACCACAATCTAGAAACTTGAAAGTATAGGCTTTTTCAAAATCTATTTCCATGACACCCTGTCAAACACGATTTTCACCGGGAGTTGTGGGTACTTCATTTGGAACGCAATGTTGTTGTTTTGGGAGCAAGAATTGCTTAATCTACAGAAAAGGCAAATTGAAAGAATGACAACTATTGAATAATGAAATTTACGTCTTAAAATTACGTGTGACATACTTGCCAAGACCACAGGTGCAAGGAATGAACTGAAATATTTACCTATAAATCACGCAAAATTCCACGTGTTCAAAATAAGTTCCCGCATCCCGAGCTGTGAAGGGGCAGTGATGGGGACAAATCTGTTTGAAGTTTCATGCGCCAACCTTTTCAAGAATATATTTCCATATTGTTCGATATGGATATTGTTATTGTATTCCTTATGACATTGACATGATAAAAGATATATTCCTGCATGTGTGGTGTGTAGAAACTGTAATAATGATTATTTCATTTAGGGACCATTTCCTGGACGTGCCGATCATTGTGAATTTAGCAATTTGCAGTCCACCTCGCCACCAGGTGTCGCTTTCCGCTGCAGGAGTACAGAACAACAACAACGCACATCAATTGGGGGAATTGGTATCTTTCTTCAAGATTATGAAGATATTATGTCGTACAAGGCGAGTATGATGTATTTCTGAGGTGTATGAATCATTTCTGTCCTATTTTATGTTCGTGTCAAGCACTAAAAAATGATTTATGCGCCTTGAACTTCTGTTTACAACTGCACTCTCTGGAGCACATTGCTGTATTGTTATGGTAATAGATACTCCATGTAGGGTATGCAAGCAGAATTGTGGGGGAAACCTGTCCAATTTTAATATAGCTGAAGTCCATGTACATCTGTACTTGGAAAGTTTGTTGCAGTTGTCAGCTGTCATTGGATGATTATGAAACTTGGTACACATGTTTCTTATGATTGAAGGATGTACGTGTGCTATTTTTGAGATGAAATATTAATTTTTCTCCAAATTATAAGAAATAGTTTTGCGTTTAGCTGAAGTGTACATGTACATCTGTACACCAGTTTGCTGCAGTTGTCAGCTGTCATTGAATGATTATGAAACTTGGTACACATGTTTCTTGTGATTAGAGGATGTACCTGTGCTATTTAGGAGAGGAAATGTTAATTTTTGTTCAAATTTTGAGGGTTTTGTCTAAGTAGTCTGCCAATAATAATGTACATGTATATACATGTACACGGAAAGTTTTCTGAAGCTGTCGGCTTTCATTGGATGAGTTTGACCCGTGCTACCCAAGTTCAATGTGATTCGAGGATGTGCATGTGCTATTTAAGAAATATGACATTAAATATGAATTTTTGTCCTAATTATTGCAGTTTAGACTTTGTACGTTTTCATTGATAAGGTTTTTGTTGGGCAAAATATTACATGTAGATCTGTACATGGAAAGTTTGTTGAATCTTTGGCGGGATGATTATAAACTTGGTGGACATGTTTTCCAAGGAGAGAGCTGTCTCGCAGTAATCCCACATGGGACTGACCTATCCAGCAGTAATCCCAAATGGCACAGGCATACCCAGCAGTAATGCCACACGGGTCTGACCTATCCAGCACTAATTCCATATGGAACTCAACTATCCAGTAGTAATCCCAGACCAGACTGGTCTATCCAGCAGTAGTCACATTTGCGACTACCCTATCCAGCAGTAATCCCACGAAGAACTGACCTATCCAGCAGTAATACCAAATGGCACTGGCCTATCCAGCAGTAATGCCACACAGGACTGATCTATCCAGCAGTAATCCCAGAGCGGACTGGCCTATCCAGCAGTAATCACACATGAGTCTGGCCTATCCAGCAGTAGTCCCACACGGGACAGGCCTGTGCATCAGTAATTTCGCACGGCACTGACCTGTGCAGAAGTAATGACACTGGACTGCAATATGCAGTGTAAACCCCACATGGCACTGACCTATCCAGCCATAATCCTACATGAGGCTGACCTATCGTGCTGTAACCCCACACAGGTTTAGCCTATGCAGCAGTAATCCCACACTGGACTGCCTATGCAGCAGTAATCCCACACGGGACTGTCCTATCCAGCATTAATCCCATACGAGACTCATCTATCCAGCAGTAATCCCAGACAAGACCGGCCTATCCAACAGTAATCCCATTTGGGACTGGACTATCCAGCAGTAATCCCACAGGGGACTGGTCTATCGATCAGTAATAACACACGGGGCTGGCCCATCCAGCAGTAATCCTACACATGACTGGCCTATCCAGCAGTAATCTCACATGGGATTGACCTATCCAACAGTAATTCCACACTGGACTGCCCTATGCAGCATTAATCCCACGGCATTGACCTATCCAT
>JAVTVY010043967.1:0-20190 GCA_036873755.1 Hanleya hanleyi | reverse complement strand
AAGATCCTCATGAACAGACCAAGCAAATTCTTCGAGGATAGGAAGGTCGCAAAGTGAGATATCTAGTGCTGAATAGGTTCCATGAGCTGAGGACAAATGCCTATAAGAACCATCATTAAAAATACACAAAGAATTATTTGATATAAAATTTTCAAGAATTTTACCTTTACAATTGTCTTCATTATCTCAGAGGATATCACGATCGTTACAATCACTCATCGATGAACAAGGTTTCAGAAGCTGATCGTAAAGATTCTGAAGTTCACGAAGACGGAGACTACCAGAAGAAGGGATGTACACTGTGCATAATGTGAAAACAGAATTCAATGTAATACGAACTGCTACAGCTTGTAAGTCTCTCACTAAATCAAGAGAACTGTGTAAAACACCCATTTTAATCAATACTGAAGAGCCGCCTGTAGCTTTTCCATGTTCGTCTAAAGCGTAGGAATGATAAGTTGTGTATTGGCGAAATTTGAATTTATCTTTATCTGCTTTCTTTAGAAAGGTCTCATTGAGACAAAAAGCTGATGGTTCATATTCTTGAGTTAATAATTGGAGTTCATTCAAATTTGGTCAAACTCCTCTGCAGTTCCACTGAGCGATAGTTGGTGACTGAGCCATGACATGACAAGAAATGACATATAAAACTGTCCAAGCCAAGATATAGAAGGTTAACTTATAGAAGGTTAACGTTTTATTTTAGGTAATTCTTTCTGAACTGTCTTTTAATTTTTTTTCTACTCTGTCTTCTTTTTTACTTTTTCTCTTATAAATGCCTTGATCTCTCTATTGTCCCAGCAAGACTTTCGACCTTTGGTTCAGAGAAGACTCGCCGTTCAATACAATCACAATACTCCTCATCAGAGAGCATAGGTGAATCGTTGGTAGTAGTGGAGGTAGTATCAATTATTTTAGGGTTTTTGCCGGTTTCGATACAAGACTGTTGATTACTGTTATCATCTATGAATTCATTCATTATTTCCTCACTTGGTGTAAAGTTCAAATTCACACCAGAGTGAATAGGATTAACGCATGAATCATCAGATTGCATAGGTGTATCCTGATTTAACACACAACTGACATCCGGTAATTCGGTACTCTTCAATTCAGATGAGGTAACATCACTCTGAATCATCTGGACCGGAGTCAATGTGATGACAACAATTTCGGTTTGATCAGAAGCAGACTTCTGATCATTTGGCTTGGTATTTACACTTTCATTGCAAATTTCACTATCATTGACAATATCGTCATCTTCTGAATCACAATTTTCTTCCATCTCATCGAGGAGAGACATGTAGTGGTTTGTGGTTTTCTCGTTTCCTTTTGTGGCTTTCTCGTTTCCTTTGGTGGAGTCTGCCTTCTGACGACTGATGTCATTTGTGTTTCCTTTGATGGGCTTGCCATCAGGACATACAGTCTTCCATACGTCTACTGTTTTACTCTGAGGCTCTCCAACTGACAGATGTTTTTTCAGCTTGAGAGTCTGTGCATAAAGTTCATTACGAACTTTTGCGGGGGAAACAGGACGAGGATCCAAGGAATCATTTCTTTCATTGTCAGTCACGGTGGTTTTAGATATTTTTTTGGCCTTTGGGCAGTTTTTTTAAAAGTGTCCCTCCTGATGACAAATTAGGAATTTATATCTTAAAGGACATTTTGAGTTCATATGATCCACCGATCCACAAGTATAACATGCTTTCACTTGATCTTTATACCAAACAGGAAGCCTCATACCTCTAACTAAAATAAAAGAAGGAAGAGTTCGTTTGAAACTCGACATCCAAATTCTTCGAACTCCTGACTCCAACTCTCTATCGAACGAATATAACTCTTTTTCTATATCAAGAACATCACCATAGAACTCGAGTGCTGTTTTAATCGCAGAGTCTGGGAAGTCGCATGGTCCTTTCATCTTTACAAGCAATTTCTTGGGTTCTATTTCCCCAAAAGGACCACGTTTATCTCCAACGGTTATGCCTCCCAGCATCAGGCGAATTTTAATCATTTCATTTGCTAGTGTGACGTTCCACAAGGTATTTGATACCTGTACGGACTGACCTGTAAGGACTGACCTTCCTGATCCAACAGTGTCTTTTAATGCGTGATATCAATCGCATTAGCGTTCTGTAAGCCTGTGAGTTTTCAAAGTCCTACTAGGGAGTCTCAATACAACTACACAAAGAGTTAGACGCACGCACCTCAACAGCGTGCTCTCCCACAGAGTAGACATTGACTACTCCCCGAGGGAGCCTCATTCTAAACACAACCAGTGTTACTGAATAATACACTCTCTCGTCAAGAGAACCCCAGGCTTAGGCAGAACAATAGCCCAGTTCTAAGTCCTGCGCTAATGTACGAGTTGCTCGGCAAAACCGAAGAACAAAAGAACAGAGAACAAAGACCAGTACAAACCTGTACTCTCAGGGTTAGGCCTACAATATACAGCTATGCCTTCACTATGGTACATGAATTTAGCCCACCTTGATATACACAAATATAATGTGCAAATCGAACTAAATCAAACCGAACGAGAGATAGAAAACAATCCGCCAACCCTCTCAGTCACAAAAACAGAGAAGGCAGTAATGGCGGACCTCTGTCCTCCCAAACCGGGCTGAACCGACAAAGACAAAAAACGCCCTGAACAGCAAAAAATTGAGAAATAATTTCAAAATTCCCTTATAGGTACTTGTAAAAAACGGTCACAAAATATAATACACAAAAATCAGAGCTAAGATCAGCTGAAATCCACAGAATTAGACAAAGCACGTCCGACCCCTAATCTCCCTACATCCGGGCCCCCTTCGAAACCAAAAATACTATGCCGTACAACAACAGCAATGTTCATCGCTAATATATCGGAGTTGGTCTGACTAGCAGTTTCAGAATACGGCGATGGTCATTTCGTTTCGTAACTTGTGTCTCATTTCGCTTAACCCCTTAATATTATGGATTAAGAATACTGATCAGCGATACGGGTTCGATATTTTTGGAACATCATGATGTCTTGCCGGCATCATTGAAAACTGTTGACCGCTTCTCTCTTGCAGGAAACAAGCCTATGTTTATGTATACTATGATTGTCTTTTTGAATTTGGTGCTAATACTGTTATATGGAATATGGAATAGGTCTTTGGATTATGGACGCGGATACTCTCTAATGGACGACGGCTGAATTATGAATGACGGACCAGACGTTTGTAATCCTATATTGCTGGAGCAATCAGACGGGGATTATGTCTTAGTAAAAGTTTGAAGGAAGTCGTGTGACTGGATTTGAGCTTCAGTAAGCGTACATACTAAATTCCCTAAACCATGCTGAATGGGACCTGCGTTAATCTGCGAACCACGTGAGATGTTTGCCCCACCTAACCGTGATAACTAGCTTTTAACCAATTAGAATGTGTATTTGTTCCCAAAATGCCCCAAATTTGTCAAAATGTTTCAATATGTACGAGGTTCCAAATTGGAGCGGATAAGGTGCAAAGACAGGTGCAAAGAATATGACTGTTCATTTGAACACCATGGCGATGTAAAGCACCGTTCGAAGGGGCCCTTCAATCGAGTTAAGTGGAATTAGACGAAAGATACGAAACGTATAGCTCCATCGATCGAATTATGCTGTGACTTTGCGATATTAATCATAGAATTTGATAAAATTAGAATAAAGGAGATTGGCTTGAGCAATAATGTTCTCTGACGATGACTAAAGCCGTTTTATCTTTTTATCTTTTATATACACCTAATACCGGTCCTTGCAGAATATTACTGCCCAGAAATGGGTAGTTATATGCGTCACAATCGTAATCGTCTGTCTTGCCTTATAGTCGGCTTGAGAGTAAACCCTTTACATTTTTATAAAAGTATAGGTCCAACTTTGATGTTAGATCTGGACGGTCAGTGGTTTCTTTCTGGTCCAGAGGAGAGGGTGTATACCGTTTACATAGGGCCCTCTATAATGGATTGATGAGATTTGTTCTGTAGAGGTACTATCTATAAGTATTTGAAACAGATGTCGATAGCTATGAGCACAATGTTGATTCCATTGTTACATTTAGCTGTATTGGATACATCGGCTAGATCTGTACCCCATACATTATCGAGACCATGCAGTATTCATAACTCTGCTTCTCTTACTTGTATAACAAATGGGGGTTTGAAGCCTATAGGCATCCTGGTCAATCAGCCATTGATTCAGTTCGGACGACGGTACGTTATACCCACGCTTCTTCAGTATCGTATGTAGCTTAGAGGATCCGGTGGAAGATGCCGAGTCTTAGTATCGAAATAGACACGCGAGAGGTTCAATCACATACCTGATTATAGCAAAGAATGACATAAATGCATCGAGCCAGTTATTCATATACGATGGAATACAAAGAAGACTCGAACGTGGCGTTTGATATAGAACAAAAGTAAAACAGTTCATTTCAGTATCTTTTATTAATATATCGTTCGGTGATACATGCTTTTACACGACTGTACAGGATTCATATGAGCTACACGTATGCATTTTCTGAAATAATCGGTAATGAAACGGTATACAAAACAAACATTATGACAATGGTTGGAGGTGAGATAATTAACAATTGTTTCTGGTGGTATATCCCGAATCAGATGTAATGAAACGCATAGACAAAAATAACCGCACGTGTATGAGTTATCTCCCTGGTGTTGGACGTTATTATACGTATATGATTTGCAACTGCTCTCCGGAAAGTAGGTGTTATAAAAGGGCGTCGTTGTATAACATATGGAGGGCGTCCGCATGAATCGAAGGAATATCCGATGTCTCGGCGGAAATAAAACAAAACCCAAGTACAGTTAGACTTTTCGGGTATGGGGCAAAGTTGATATGGAAAGGCTGGCCTGGTGCAATTATTCCATCAACATACATCGAGATACTGGTGAGATTGAAAACACGGAGGTTGAAGGGCCGCACTCGAGTTTTCAACACTTTGTAGTAAATATCCTCTATAGCTAGTTTATAAACCGGGTTTTCCTCGGCCGACAATTTCACGTTCAAGTCAATTGCATTGAGTAGGTATCTTGATCTTGATCGGGTACATCTAGTAAAATTGCGCCTTCCATTTCGAATATTTTGCTTTTGCTGATTTGAATCTGTCTATGTAATATATCCGCCAACTGTCCCGAATGTGGATCGCTTGTATCTGGATGAGTGCCGGAATCTTTAGCGTATAATTGTGTTGAATGCTGCGTCTTGTTCATATCCTCTCCAAAATTCTCCATTGTTTGAATATAGGATTTGTTCGGGAAGTTAACTGTATCAGTTTCCCACTTCGATTGTAATAATAAGTTTACGGGACAGCATTTTCCTTTTTAGATGAAGAGGGTTCCATCCGTTCGCATTACTTTGGCTTTAACGTATAGCCTACTGCGTCTAAGGTCTGTACAGTCCATACCTTGACCGGAAAAGGAATTGGAGCGATATGCAAGAGGTGGGAAAAATTGACATCTGGCGACTAAAAAGCAACCATATGAATATACAGGAAATATTCGTCGACACCCAACATCCAACAGTCAGCCCCGAGAATACGGTGGATTCTCGGACGTAGCCTTAGTATCTCAGCCGCGCTTTTATTGCAGATGTTCATGTGGAGTCTATGAAGTATCAACACGGCCCCTAGCACCGGATTAAGCGGAATTAGATACGCTAGCTCGGAAGCTGCGTTGACAGATCAGCTCAAACAACTCATCTGATGTCAATGGATGAAACCCTGCGGCGCGTCATCTATGGTTTGTGAAGATGGTCTAACTCCCACGGGTAAAAATACACTATTGGTTTGTCCCATTACGCCCCAGGTTAAACAGATTCAGTTCGCCCCTGGAAAACTGACCTTCTCGTACTTGAGCCTGGAACTATATACTGATGTTGTAGATTACCACTCCTCCCACTTAATGTGAAATGTACCAAACCATACTCCAACCCAACCGATTTTTGAGGTAGGTAGAACACCCGGGCATTCACGACTGTGATCGCTGATAGTAGCGAACTTTAGAGGATGCCGCCAACGTGGCGGCTCGCTTACATCTTGTCTGAAATAATTGATCACTCTAATATTTTCTATCTTTGGGGTAAAACAAATTATGGTTTGAATATGTTTCCTGTGGAGCTGAGCTCGACGAGTGTCATCACCATGTTAAGCCATGTTACACGCTGAATCAGGGAGTTCGCTAATCATTCGTTTATCTCCGACATCGCGACATGCCTATTAGTCAAAAGGCAGATTCCCATAAAGGTCTTATTTTTAAGTTCGTTCAACCCAAGAGCCTTTCAAATTCTAGCCAATTTGCTTTCCTAAAATTATACCTTGTTAAAGATGGGTCATCAGCTGAGTGAGCAGCTCTTAAAACAGTGGCAAAGTGATCACTTCCAAAAAGATCCTCATGAACAGACCAAGCAAATTCTTCGAGGATAGGAAGGTCGCAAAGTGAGATATCTAGTGCTGAATAGGTTCCATGAGCTGAGGACAAATGCCTATAAGAACCATCATTAAAAATACACAAAGAATTATTTGATATAAAATTTTCAAGAATTTTACCTGTACAATTGTCTTCATTATCTCAGAGGATATCACGATCGTTACAATCACTCATCGATGAACAAGGTTTCAGAAGCTGATCGTAAAGATTCTGAAGTTCACGAAGACGGAGACTACCAGAAGAAGGGATGTACACTGTGCATAATGTGAAAACAGAATTCAATGTAATACGAACTGCTACAGCTTGTAAGTCTCTCACTAAATCAAGAGAACTGTGTAAAACACCCATTTTAATCAATACTGAAGAGCCGCCTGTAGCTTTTCCATGTTCGTCTAAAGCGTAGGAATGATAAGTTGTGTATTGGCGAAATTTGAATTTATCTTTATCTGCTTTCTTTAGAAAGGTCTCATTGAGACAAAAAGCTGATGGTTCATATTCTTGAGTTAATAATTGGAGTTCATTCAAATTTGGTCAAACTCCTCTGCAGTTCCACTGAGCGATAGTTGGTGACTGAGCCATGACATGACAAGAAATGACATATAAAACTGTCCAAGCCAAGATATAGAAGGTTAACTTATAGAAGGTTAACGTTTTATTTTAGGTAATTCTTTCTGAACTGTCTTTTAATTTTTTTTCTACTCTGTCTTCTTTTTTACTTTTTCTCTTATAAATGCCTTGATCTCTCTATTGTCCCAGCAAGACTTTCGACCTTTGGTTCAGAGAAGACTCGCCGTTCAATACAATCACAATACTCCTCATCAGAGAGCATAGGTGAATCGTTGGTAGTAGTGGAGGTAGTATCAATTATTTTAGGGTTTTTGCCGGTTTCGATACAAGACTGTTGATTACTGTTATCATCTATGAATTCATTCATTATTTCCTCACTTGGTGTAAAGTTCAAATTCACACCAGAGTGAATAGGATTAACGCATGAATCATCAGATTGCATAGGTGTATCCTGATTTAACACACAACTGACATCCGGTAATTCGGTACTCTTCAATTCAGATGAGGTAACATCACTCTGAATCATCTGGACCGGAGTCAATGTGATGACAACAATTTCGGTTTGATCAGAAGCAGACTTCTGATCATTTGGCTTGGTATTTACACTTTCATTGCAAATTTCACTATCATTGACAATATCGTCATCTTCTGAATCACAATTTTCTTCCATCTCATCGAGGAGAGACATGTAGTGGTTTGTGGTTTTCTCGTTTCCTTTTGTGGCTTTCTCGTTTCCTTTGGTGGAGTCTGCCTTCTGACGACTGATGTCATTTGTGTTTCCTTTGATGGGCTTGCCATCAGGACATACAGTCTTCCATACGTCTACTGTTTTACTCTGAGGCTCTCCAACTGACAGATGTTTTTTCAGCTTGAGAGTCTGTGCATAAAGTTCATTACGAACTTTTGCGGGGGAAACAGGACGAGGATCCAAGGAATCATTTCTTTCATTGTCAGTCACGGTGGTTTTAGATATTTTTTTGGCCTTTGGGCAGTTTTTTTAAAAGTGTCCCTCCTGATGACAAATTAGGAATTTATATCTTAAAGGACATTTTGAGTTCATATGATCCACCGATCCACAAGTATAACATGCTTTCACTTGATCTTTATACCAAACAGGAAGCCTCATACCTCTAACTAAAATAAAAGAAGGAAGAGTTCGTTTGAAACTCGACATCCAAATTCTTCGAACTCCTGACTCCAACTCTCTATCGAACGAATATAACTCTTTTTCTATATCAAGAACATCACCATAGAACTCGAGTGCTGTTTTAATCGCAGAGTCTGGGAATTACAAGCGTCTAGTCCGTCATTCATAATCCAGCCGTCGTCCATTAGAGAATATCCGCGTCCATAATCCAAAGACCTATTCCATTTCCATATAACAGTATTAGCACCAAATTCAAAAAGACAATCATAGTATACATAAACATAGGCTTGTTTCCTGCAAGAGAGAAGCGGTCAACAGTTTTCAATGATGCCGGCAAGACATCATGATGTTCCAAAATATCAAATCCGTATCGCTGATCAGTATTCTTAATCCATAATATTCGTTATAGAGTCGTCATCTAAAAAATGATGTATCTCAGTCACGCTTTGATTGTGACTGTTCATATGAGTACCATGATGATCTTGAAGTACATGGGTTCATACGGCCCCTAGCCCCGGGTTAAGCGGAATTAGACACAAGTTACGAAACGTAGCGCCATAGATCTTGCACGCTACGTTCGTATTTTGCTATCAGCATGCGATATGTATCGCCAAATTTGAGAAACTTTGAGTGGAGGCGCTTGATGGAATAGCCCTGTTTTATAAGTTTCTGCAACAATGTTTTGTGACGTTGATTAAAATCATCACATTTAACACAGGGAAGTCGCATGGTCCTTTCATCTTTACAAGCAATTTCTTGGGTTCTATTTCCCCAAAAGGACCACGTTTATCTCCAACGGTTATGCCTCCCAGCATCAGGCGAATTTTAATCATTTCATTTGCTAGTGTGACGTTCCACAAGGTATTTGATACCTGTACGGACTGACCTGTAAGGACTGACCTTCCTGATCCAACAGTGTCTTTTAATGCGTGATATCAATCGCATTAGCGTTCTGTAAGCCTGTGAGTTTTCAAAGTCCTACTAGGGAGTCTCAATACAACTACACAAAGAGTTAGACGCACGCACCTCAACAGCGTGCTCTCCCACAGAGTAGACATTGACTACTCCCCGAGGGAGCCTCATTCTAAACACAACCAGTGTTACTGAATAATACACTCTCTCGTCAAGAGAACCCCAGGCTTAGGCAGAACAATAGCCCAGTTCTAAGTCCTGCGCTAATGTACGAGTTGCTCGGCAAAACCGAAGAACAAAAGAACAGAGAACAAAGACCAGTACAAACCTGTACTCTCAGGGTTAGGCCTACAATATACAGCTATGCCTTCACTATGGTAAATGAATTTAGCCCACCTTGATATACACAAATATAATGTGCAAATCGAACTAAATCAAACCGAACGAGAGATAGAAAACAATCCGCCAACCCTCTCAGTCACAAAAACAGAGAAGGCAGTAATGGCGGACCTCTGTCCTCCCAAACCGGGCTGAACCGACAAAGACAAAAAACGCCCTGAACAGCAAAAAATTGAGAAATAATTTCAAAATTCCCTTATAGGTACTTGTAAAAAACGGTCACAAAATATAATACACAAAAATCAGAGCTAAGATCAGCTGAAATCCACAGAATTAGACAAAGCACGTCCGACCCCTAATCTCCCTACATCCGGGCCCCCTTCGAAACCAAAAATACTATGCCGTACAACAACAGCAATGTTCATCGCTAATATATCGGAGTTGGTCTGACTAGCAGTTTCAGAATACGGCGATGGTCATTTCGTTTCGTAACTTGTGTCTCATTTCGCTTAACCCCTTAATATTATGGATTAAGAATACTGATCAGCGATACGGATTTGATATTTTTGGAACATCATGATGTCTTGCCGGTATCATTGAAAACTGTTGACCGCTTCTCTCTTGCAGGAAACAAGCCTATGTTTATGTATACTATGATTGTCTTTTTGAATTTGGTGCTAATACTGTTATATGGAATATGGAATAGGTCTTTGGATTATGGACGCGGATACTCTCTAATGGACGACGGCTGAATTATGAATGACGGACCAGACGTTTGTAATCCTATATTGCTGGAGCAATCAGACGGGGATTATGTCTTAGTAAAAGTTTGAAGGAAGTCGTGTGACTGGATTTGAGCTTCAGTAAGCGTACATACTAAATTCCCTAAACCATGCTGAATGGGACCTGCGTTAATCTGCGAACCACGCGAGATGTTTGCCCCACCTAACCGTGATAACTAGCTTTTAACCAATTAGAATGTGTATTTGTTCCCAAAATGCCCCAAATTTGTCAAAATGTTTCAATATGTACGAGGTTCCAAATTGGAGCGGATAAGGTGCAAAGACAGGTGCAAAGAATATGACTGTTCATTTGAACACCATGGCGATGTAAAGCACCGTTCGAAGGGGCCCTTCAATCGAGTTAAGTGGAATTAGACGAAAGATACGAAACGTATAGCTCCATCGATCGAATTATGCTGTGACTTTGCGATATTAATCATAGAATTTGATAAAATTAGAATAAAGGAGATTGGCTTGAGCAATAATGTTCTCTGACGATGACTAAAGCCGTTTTATCTTTTTATCTTTTATATACACCTAATACCGGTCCTTGCAGAATATTACTGCCCAGAAATGGGTAGTTATATGCGTCACAATCGTAATCGTCTGTCTTGCCTTATAGTCGGCTTGAGAGTAAACCCTTTACATTTTTATAAAAGTATAGGTCCAACTTTGATGTTAGATCTGGACGGTCAGTGGTTTCTTTCTGGTCCAGAGGAGAGGGTGTATACCGTTTACATAGGGCCCTCTATAATGGATTGATGAGATTTGTTCTGTAGAGGTACTATCTATAAGTATTTGAAACAGATGTCGATAGCTATGAGCACAATGTTGATTCCATTGTTACATTTAGCTGTATTGGATACATCGGCTAGATCTGTACCCCATACATTATCGAGACCATGCAGTATTCATAACTCTGCTTCTCTTACTTGTATAACAAATGGGGGTTTGAAGCCTATAGGCATCCTGGTCAATCAGCCATTGATTCAGTTCGGACGACGGTACGTTATACCCACGCTTCTTCAGTATCGTATGTAGCTTAGAGGATCCGGTGGAAGATGCCGAGTCTTAGTATCGAAATAGACACGCGAGAGGTTCAATCACATACCTGATTATAGCAAAGAATGACATAAATGCATCGAGCCAGTTATTCATATACGATGGAATACAAAGAAGACTCGAACGTGGCGTTTGATATAGAACAAAAGTAAAACAGTTCATTTCAGTATCTTTTATTAATATATCGTTCGGTGATACATGCTTTTACACGACTGTACAGGATTCATATGAGCTACACGTATGCATTTTCTGAAATAATCGGTAATGAAACGGTATACAAAACAAACATTATGACAATGGTTGGAGGTGAGATAATTAACAATTGTTTCTGGTGGTATATCCCGAATCAGATGTAATGAAACGCATAGACAAAAATAACCGCACGTGTATGAGTTATCTCCCTGGTGTTGGACGTTATTATACGTATATGATTTGCAACTGCTCTCCGGAAAGTAGGTGTTATAAAAGGGCGTCGTTGTATAACATATGGAGGGCGTCCGCATGAATCGAAGGAATATCCGATGTCTCGGCGGAAATAAAACAAAACCCAAGTACAGTTAGACTTTTCGGGTATGGGGCAAAGTTGATATGGAAAGGCTGGCCTGGTGCAATTATTCCATCAACATACATCGAGATACTGGTGAGATTGAAAACACGGAGGTTGAAGGGCCGCACTCGAGTTTTCAACACTTTGTAGTAAATATCCTCTATAGCTAGTTTATAAACCGGGTTTTCCTCGGCCGACAATTTCACGTTCAAGTCAATTGCATTGAGTAGGTATCTTGATCTTGATCGGGTACATCTAGTAAAATTGCGCCTTCCATTTCGAATATTTTGCTTTTGCTGATTTGAATCTGTCTATGTAATATATCCGCCAACTGTCCCGAATGTGGATCGCTTGTATCTGGATGAGTGCCGGAATCTTTAGCGTATAATTGTGTTGAATGCTGCGTCTTGTTCATATCCTCTCCAAAATTCTCCATTGTTTGAATATAGGATTTGTTCGGGAAGTTAACTGTATCAGTTTCCCACTTCGATTGTAATAATAAGTTTACGGGACAGCATTTTCCTTTTTAAATGAAGAGGGTTCCATCCGTTCGCATTACGTTGGCTTTAACGTATAGCCTACTACATCTAAGGTCTGTACAGTCCATACCTTGACCGGAAAAGGAATTGGAGCGATATGCAAGAGGTGGGAAAAATTGACATCTGGCGACTAAAAAGCAACCATATGAATATACAGGAAATATTCGTCGACACCCAACATCCAACAGTCAGCCCCGAGAATACGGTGGATTCTCGGACGTAGCCTTAGTATCTCAGCCGCGCTTTTATTGCAGATGTTCATGTGGAGTCTATGAAGTATCAACATGGCCCCTAGCACCGGATTAAGCGGAATTAGATACGCTAGCTCGGAAGCTGCGATGACAGATCAGCTCAAACAACTCACCTGGTGTCAATGGATGAAACCCTGCGGCGCGTCATCTATGGTTTGTGAAGATGGTCTAACTCCTACGGGTAAAAATACACTATTGATTTGTCCCATTACGCCCCAGGTTAAACAGATTCAGTTCGCCCCTGGAAAACTGACCGTCTCGTACTTGAGCCTGGAACTATATACTGATGTTGTTGATTACCACTCCTCCCACTTAACGTGAAATGTACCAAACCATACTCCAACCCAACCGATTTTTGAGGTAGGTAGAACACCCGGGCATTCCCGACTGTGATCGCTGATAGTAGCGAACTTTAGAGGATGCAGCCAACGTGGCGGCTTGGTTACATCTTGTCTGAAATAATTGATCACTCTAATATTTTCTATCTTTGGGGTAAAACAAATTATATTTTAAATATGTTTCCTGTGGAGCTGAGCTCGACGAGTGTCATCACCATGTTGAGCCATGTTACACGCTGAATCAGGGAGTTCGCTAATCATTCGTTTATCTCCGACATCGCGACATGCCTATTAGTCTAGAGGCAGATTCCCATAAAGGTCTTATTTTTAAGTTCGTTCAACCCAAGAGAGTGATAGTGACCACCACTTTATTTTTATAAGGCATGTCCGCGCCAAACATGGTCCCCACCTAAACCCGCGCAAACAAATTCCAGGGGTCATCAAGTGCACTATTTTTATTAAACATAACATTTTTTCACTTTAAATGATTAAGACCATGGTCTATCTCTGTCGTTCTTTTATATTTTGTGTTGCTACATGCGGATAAGACGCCCGTTACCTCTACAAGTTTCCACTTGCAGTTTTAGAACAGGCGGAAATGCATTTGTGCATCATACATAATATCGAATGAAGGTCAGTACACCACCTTCGGAAAATTGGAAATTTCTTTCGGAAGAGTATTTACCCCTACGCATGCTAGGAAGCAGCCAGTTTGTGCTGCTTTGCCTTCACGATTTATTTTACTTCAGTTTTAATACATTAAAACCTGTCACCAGGCTTTACATATAACCATGAAGATCATGCAGGGCCAGGTCGTCAAGGTCAAGATCATGCACCAGTCACTTTGCTTCAAAGTACCATTTCAATTTTCATTTAACTCTAAGCATTCCTAGTACGTGGCCGAATGTCTATCTGGAAGATTCAAATCCACCTGACTATGCAGATAACTTAAAGTGGTCATCGGGTACACACAGAGGCTACTCTGTCGTTATCCCAATCGTCTCCATCAACGTCTGAAACAGTCAGGGCAACATGATATAACACGTTTGTTCATAGCATACATATGCGCCAATACAACCAAAGCCATTCTTCACGCAACCGCGTGTCCTCCTCTTACATTGTGTCTTAGAGGTACAATTCAGTAGTTCAAGACAAGCTGCTGGAAGAAGTTCTTTGTTAATCCACCGCGGTTCCAATGACTCATCACTGTCACGCTTCCATCCAATTTGTGTGGTGGGAGAGGGATCGGTTGTGAGATTATCGCCGAATACCAGATGGTTGCTCGCAGCACGTCTGATATGGATCATGGTTCCAATGCATCCTATGTTCCAATGCATCCTATTGCGCAGATGAGCACGTCTGATATGGATCATGGTTCCAATGCATCCATGGTTCCAATGCATCCTAGTGCTTCTGGTCTCTTTGATGAAGGCTGAAGCCTGATGACGAATTTTTCCGTATTTGATTGTATTTGTTCGATCAGATAATACCCCCCACCCCCCCAATACCAGACAAAAGCGTGGGATCCTGTAGAAATATAGCCTGTGCCGTTTTCTCTCCATGTCCAGCAAACCGGCTGTTATGTCGCAACCTCTAACTGTGTGAAATGCCGGACGATTGGCTCATATTGCCATTGCAAGGCCTTGGCTTATGCCGTAAATGGGAATGTATTTTGGCTTGGCCTTAGTTCCCGCACACATCCACAGCGCAGTAGCACCAATTGTGGCATAGAAATAGACAAGGGGAACGGGAACATCTGCGTCTTTACAATATACAAGGAGTCTCTGAAACCCAATACGAACAGCTTCAGTGGCATGAATAATAGTCCGTTTATCCGCCTTTTCATGAGTTGAATTCAACGACTCGGCCACACCACTATCAGACGAAGAAATGTGGGTAATATCCTCAAAGCCCCCGGCCAGAAAGATCTGTTTCCCTCCCGAAAATGATTCTGATTGTCTCATTAGCTCCATAGATAGGAAATGAAAGCATTCCACTAATTTGAAAGGGGACATCTCTGTGCTCTACTTTTCTACGAATTGATCTGTAGAGTATAGCAAACGTTTTTGTTCTTGTACACCTTTTATCGGAGCTTGGTACATAGTGATGAAATGCATTATCAATTCCTGAACAGGTGTCGCTAAAATGACCATATACAGCACGAACAAACACATCTGCAATGTTCCTGACGATTTTCCCACCTTTGGGTTTTTTGATACTTTGTACCATTGCCATCCCGTCGATGATAAGACATTTCGTGTGGGTGTAAGATTCCTCCAATATAAGAGCCAGTGCGGACTCCGGCAAACCAAAACATTTTCTTGGTGTCCTCCACTATAGACGAGCTTTGTCGACGTAGGTCAGGCACCATTTGTCACGTACCCTGTCCCTTCGAGTGACGCTCACAACATCATCAGCAATCTTTCTGAGTTTGTTCATGTGCTCAAGCGCCATGTTTGTGGAAATTTGTCGTGTTAACAGCCAATACAACAATTCCAACTGGAACCGAAGGGCAAACGAGCAGCGACTGTGTCTGATCAAGTGGACGAACAAAATTAATTCTTCTCCCGAAATGATGGAAGAGCTTTTCTTTCAAATTCTTTGAAGTGTAAACGTCCTTGGAACCCAGCAGAAAAGAGCAAGTGCTCGTACCTTTCAGTCAAAATCGCTAAAGTGTAGATACCCCGAAAGTCATCCTCAGTTTCGACGGCAAATTTAGCGAATGTATCCCCAAAATACCACCCGAACCGCCTGCGAATCTATAGCGTTTGCAGTGTCATTTTCAACAAATTCCCTTGTCCATTTCATTAAACAGCTGAGATGGTACTTAACCTCATACGCTATTAGATCAAGGTGGGCAATTTTGCGATGGTGATTTCTATCAAACTTGTTAAACCCTGTTGGAGAGTTTCCCTTATGTGTTTACGCTTTTGACAAAAAAAAACACACCTGTCCCACTGTACACCTGGAACGAAAAAACATTGCTGTCTCATTTGCTTCTGTACAAGCTATTAAATTGCTACGCTCTTGAATCCGAGCACTATTTGTTTTACTGCAAAGAGATGCAAAACAAGTCTTTGAGTGCCATTTTTATTCTTTTTTCTCAAGTTGTTCAATGCCAACTCTTAACCGTTCCAACATATCCCCGATTGTATCTTCATGACATTGAACACGTGGTAGAACCGTTACTTTTGTTCCTTCCAACATTATGTATTTAGAACATGAATATAGGGAAAAGAAATACAGACTCGTAAAATGAACACCCTCTTAGTGAATAGCGCCCTCTTCGGGCAGTTGAAATAGACCGTACCATCGTAGCGCCATCTGTTCAATTATCAAAATCTCAGATTTTCACCTATTTGAATTAAACAGAAGGTTTGTATTCCGGTCCGCCTCGATGTCACGTGGTGACTATTGCTCGGTATCGCCAAGGGATGATCGTTGGATTTTCAATCAGGGGGAGATAATCTTGTCTATAGATTTACATTAGCAAAAAAATAGCATTTTACGTTGTATTACTATATGAAAAGCAAGCCAATTATAGGGTCTCTTCGTCCATTCCACACTTTAGTCAAACGAATTTAAAAAGCAGTATTTGCGAAGATAACGTGCTAATCAGACTGCAGTTGAATGGGTGTTTGTCCAGGATTTATGATTCCCCAGGTGGCTTATCATCCTGTATTTGTTGAAAAAAGATTTACCGCTCTTGTTGTATAGACTATAACTATCAAGTCTTCACGGCAAGGGAAGTCAGACAATACATATGCCATTTACGTCCTCAAAATGACCCATGTGCACTTGATGACTCTTACATGACCCGCGCGCGATCTGAGGAAGTGACCACCACCCTATGTGTTATCAAGGATGTCCACGGAATTTATTCAGTATGGTGGTTGCTATTACTTTCGTTGATAAATCCGGACTTTGCCTCTAGACTGTATGCCATAACAAATGCTTGTGTTGATTGGTCAACTATGACATAGCCAGTTCTGTGGAAGCCAGTCAACTACATTTAAATATGACCGTGAGACATAGTCTATAATCCTAGCTGGGGTTGATGGAAATAATATATCTCTCTCGCTAATGGTCCGGGAACTCATGAGTTTCGTGATGGATCGTAAGTCATTGAGAGGGGGCGGGATACAGTAATGATTCAGATGATTTGTATTCATCTCTCGTTTTGTAGTCGAAGAGAGAGAAGGACCGCCTAATTCTTATAAAAAATATGGATTTGAATGTGATGTGCCATTAGGTCGATCTGTCGTTTCCTTCAAATCTATTGAAGGCAGGTGTCATTCGATGCCTCATTAATATAGCGAATATCCACAGTGAGAAGATCGTCCATTTAGCGTTTGGCGAAAGAGAAAGAACGGGTTTTAAAATGGTCGTCTCTTGATAGTTCTGCACATAGTCTTGTGCAGAAGGCAGATATTAGAATACCTTGTATATGCTGTTGATCAATTGTGTGGCCAAATTTCAAGAAAATTCGGAGAAATTCAGGCAACTCAAAAAGAAATATCCGTTGTATGTAGTAGAGTAGAATAATGCTTTTGGGTTTCGGACATTAATATACATCGGCGATCAGTTTTCTTGTACGCCGACATTATCGCTGAAGTAAGACGCTCAATTGGGCCCTAATAAGGGATTGTCGAAAACAGAGTCGAGAAATACCAGGTGGTTACTTGTTTGCACTGTATGTGTTCTTTCGCATAAAGTTCTTCTCTAATTTTGAGTTTCTCAATATCCACATATAGATTCAACGCCAGCGATTTTAGAAAAAGTTGCGCAATATCTTTCCCAAAATGTTATTATCGCCTGAATGTCCCTCCTATAGCATGGTGGGAAGAAGCTTGGCGGTGCAAACTAATAAGTCCAAATATTCGACGATGAAGTACTTATAATCAATTCATTAATTCGCACCTGTTAATAGAACTAATTAAATAAGGATATTATATTACTTTATCTGCTGGGACTAGTCTGGAAATTCGCTTGAACGTCTTGCGAACTGAGGTTCCTCAGTACCGGTTTTGCTTGGAAAAGGGTACTTCTGTCAGTTTGGCGGATGGTTTCAACGGCCTTGCTCTTGTTTAGTCCATCAGCGAGTACTGTGGATTCAATTATGTCTCGTTTTTACCACTCCCTAACGCACTGTTGCAGTGCAGTCAAGAATATCTTGTGGCCTAACTTATGTTTTGGTCCCTTCATCAGGAGTGTTTTGAGGTATCCGTTATTCACTTTACCAGGGCTAATATGCTTGCATAGGGTATGAATAAAGTTCGATGATTCACAATCACAACAATAGCCCCAATCTCCCGAGGTTGTCAAACACAAGATCTTGGAATAAATGACATTTATTGAAAGCCAAGAATCATTGAATACACATACACAGCCACTGGGGAGATACACATATATTGCCTATGAACAGTACAGGGCATAACTAACTTGACGTTGAGCGCAACTGCAAACATGAAAAACGCGATAAAAACGGACAGGTTATCGAGAATAGGCGTTTACATGCACTAAAAGTCGAAATGAACTCGCAGAGACAAAATCAAGTTTGGAAACACGCCAAGAAAAAAAAATGAGTGCGATCGTCATGATGAAAACGCGTCAGCCCTAAAAAAGAAAGAAAGCGATATGATAGAATCATAGTGGTTATTCCCACCCCGCTTGCATCACGGTACGCTGAATCGGTGTTCTCGTACACTCTAAGAAAAAGATCAGGTCTGACTGTGAGAATGCCACTGATGATAGTCTCCTGAGCGATGCAACTCATCAGGAACATGGTTCAACATTATCTGGGTTTTATTTTCAAAGCGAGATATAGTTTTACGGAAGAGAGTAGACTATCTGATTTGAGATTCTTCGCGTTATTCCTGTAATTGTTATTGTGCTATCTTTCTGCTTGACTTGTACATTTTATATACAGTATTACTTGTTGATGCATTGGTAAAACTTTTTACAACTTTGACTTAATAATATACATCTGGCGAATTTGTTTAGTTCTTGAGTATTTCTTCTAGGATTTGGAAATCTGCGATGATTTTCTGTTTTCCCGATCTTGGTCGACAATCTACCTCATTGGTATTCGAATGGTGTGTCATTCCTGAGAGGCCTATCGTTGATCTATGCAAATTGCTGGGAACGTCAATGCAAGTGAAAAGCGATATGTCGACTGAGAAAGTTACGCTCGTAATCAATTTGAACAATCAACACTGTTTGAGACACACGATTTCAAGTCTATGAAAGACTTGTTGGATTGTGTATTCGCGGCAAGGGGTGTTCACACGATACATGTTACTATAAACAATTGGAAAACGCATTTCTGAATCAATTTGACAATAGTCGGACTTCTTCGCACCAAAAGCTAGTGACAACCATACCATAAGATTTTAAGCCAATACTGGACAGCCGAAGTGGAAACGCAGCATACCAAGGAATAAAGGCTTGATACAATTTGGTTGTGAGCAGTCTTTAATTCCAAGAGTTTATCATCGATATGTTTTGGAAAAGAAATCGCCTTTCACCAGCATTGAAGTTTTCAAGAATTTGCATATAATTATAATGAAACATTCAGACTGGTTCACTGTTCCATTTTCGATTGTCGACTAAAATTCACAATTCGTCGACTGAAGCACTCAAGAATCAATCGAATTCA
The DNA here is from genome assembly GCA_036873755.1 of Hanleya hanleyi. Lineage (NCBI taxonomy): Eukaryota > Metazoa > Mollusca > Polyplacophora > Lepidopleurida > Hanleyidae > Hanleya > Hanleya hanleyi. The sequence goes on along the minus strand of JAVTVY010043967.1, from coordinate 598 downwards.
TCAGAGCTTCATTGTCCTGTTAAAGTTTCGAAGTTTTCACAATGCACCAGCCACTGTGGCCGAGACTGTACTTATCGCTGGTAAATGGCGATTATTATTGAAAATCCCATATCTCGTCTGTGTGAATAAAATAAAGGGGATGGGGAGTCCAGTTTGAAGCAAGTTGCATCACTCACTACGGAGTATGCTGATTTCATCAAGAAATATTTTCAAAAATGATGGGCGACGGAGTTTAATTGGAGAGTGCACAAAATGCTTTTCTGCATTTAGTATTCTTTGGAGTATTACTTGCGCATAAATAGAAAGAGAGAGAGAGAGAGAGATTTGCGGTTTAACCTAATCACATACTAAATAGAGACACTGGGCGTGGAGAGTTTTGATAAGAAGAAATTAATTTCATGCAATTCCATTGGTTGAAATCGTTTGTTGTCTCTCAATTACATGAAGTAGCATCATTGGTTACGTCACTCTCCGCATTTCGGCTATTACCGTCATATACGAGGCCACTCAGAGGAAGGCGAAAGAAAAGCCTACAGAACGGAAGAGGGTTTAGTCAAAAATAAGATAAGATAATGTTCTTACTGTCAGTTTCGAGAAA
>JAVTVY010043966.1:0-20634 GCA_036873755.1 Hanleya hanleyi | reverse complement strand
CATAACGTCAGTACGGAAATCATGGAGGCTTATACATACATAACGTCAGTACGGAAATCATGGAGGCTTATACATACATAACGTCAGTGCGGAAATCATGGAGGCTTATACATACATAACGTCAGTGCGGAAATCATGGAGGCTTATACATACATAACGTCAGTGCGGAAATCATGGAGGCTTATACATACATAACGTCAGTGCGGAAATCATGGAGGCTTATACATACATAACGTCAGTACGGAAATCATGGAGGCTTATACATACATAACGTCAGTACGGAAATCATGGAGGCTTATACATACATAACGCCAGTCCGGAAATCATGGAGGCTTATACATACATAACGTCAGTACGGAAATCATGGAGGCTTATACATACATAACGTCAGTACGGAAATCATGGAGGCTTATACATACATAACGTCAGTACGGAAATCATGGAGGCTTATACATACATAACGTCAGTACGGAAATTGTGGAGGCTTATACATACATAACGTCAGTACGGAAATCATGGAGGCTTATACATACATAACGTCAGTACGGAAATCATGGATGCTTATACATACATAACGTCAGTACGGAAATCATGGAGGCTTATACATACATAACGTCAGTACGGAAATCATGGAGGCTTATACATACATAACGTCAGAACGAAAATCATGGAGGCTTATACATACATAACGTCAGTACGGAAATCATGGAGGCTTATACATACATAACGTCAGTACGGAAATCATGGAGGCTTATACATACATAACGTCAGTGCGGAAATCTTGGAGGCTTATACATACATAACGTCAGTACGGAAATCATGGAGGCTTATACATACATAACGTCAGTACGAAAATCATGGAGGCTTATACATACATAACGTCAGTACGAAAATCATGGAGGCTTATACATACATAACGTCAGTACGGAAATCATGGAGGCTTATACATACATAACATCAGTACGGAAATCATGGAGGCTTATACATACATAACGTCAGTACGAAAATCATGGAGGCTTATACATACATAACGTCAGTACGGAAATCATGGAGGCTTATACATACATAACGTCAGTACGGAAATCATGGAGGCTTATACATACATAACGTCAGTACGAAAGTCATATAGGCTTCTACATGTAACATCAGTATGGAAGTCATGAAAGCTGCTACATACATAACGTCAGTACAGACGTCACGGTGGCTTCTGCATACATACTGGCAATACGGAAGGCATGGAGTCTTCCACATAAATAACGCCAGCAAGGATGTCATATAGGCTTCTACATACATAACATCAGTATGGAAGGCATGGAGACTTTTACACACAACTGCTAACAAGGCTTCTGCATTGCACAACGTCAGGATGGATGGAAAACCGGAGTGATTGATGAACAATGTCAGCGAAAAGTTTCAATGATGTGATAATGAACAACGTTGTTGACTTACATATACTATCATTGAAAATGAACGGAAATGTTGAGCAGTTTCCGGAAATCGAAATAAGATTTTTTTCATAGTTCTTCTGAGTTTTCGGGGGCTTTCTTTATCTTCCGGACTATTTTCTACAAAAGTTTTCTTGTTTTTCATAGAATTTTCTCAGATCTATCGCATTCCTATACGTTGTCACAATTTCCCCATCCTTTCTTCTTGAAAACGTTTACACCGCAGTGGAAACCTATGCACTGTGGTGGAATCCTTTCAACCGCGGAGAAACCTTTCAACCGCGGTAAAAACATAGTTTCCACTGCTATGAAAACGTTTGAACCGCGCTGTAAACGTAAAGGTGTCCATTGTGGTTTAAAAGTTTTCACCGCGGTTTGAAGATTTCCACCGCGGTGTGAACGTTTCCAAGAGTTCTGTTTGATTTTCGGTGAAAAAAATGATAAAGACATTTATGACGACGTTGGTAGGAATGACAGAAATCTAAAGAAGATATCTACGTGATAAACTAGAATCCGTTTGTAGAAAATACGCGAAAATGGAGACAATCCCCAAGAAAACCAGAAAAAGTAATAAAAAAAATGTAAAAAGAAAACTATAAAAAAAATCGCTGTCTCCTATGGGCCACCGTGAAATACATGTCTTACACTTCATTAATTTCAGGATATATAACATCACATTCCCTTAAATATTTGCACCATCTTGTTGATATGCGGGAAGGTGAGGCGCCGGAACAAAGAGACAGACATGTTTACCATTTGTTAGAAAAGATATTACATGTAAAAGTGAAGAAGTTTAACTTGTAATTCTTTCTCGTAAATACAGACGCGACTTTCAGAACCAGGCCTGGGTGTTTTGGGGCCTTTTGATGTCACGGGTCACGTGCGCATACTTACACCGATTTAAAACCGATTCAGCGCGGCAGCATCCCGATCATCCTCGAGGGATACAGAGGATTAACATGTAATCCATCATGACCGTTAAAGATTGACATACGAGTGAAAAATATCTCTCAAACGTCTTCATCTCCACCATCTGCTAAACTCTCTCTCCCGAGTATGAATCGGCCATTTTCGGCAAGCAGATGTAACCCTGGGATAGAATGGAAGCATCGCAATAATCTAACAGAGTGACTATCTTTTTACAATACTGCTAAACCTTGGCTCGTTTGCCTTGCTCATTCTTTGTGCGACAATTTTCCTGCTCGCTGACGAATTATTACTCTCCATATCTCCATATTATAATTATTCCATATACACAAATACAACCTTCGTAATAAACATACACATAGTAGAATTGGTAAATGCATCATCAAAAATTTCAAACTTAGACATTAGACATTAGCCAGTCCTGGCAATTACAGTGATTCTCCAGATAAGTTTTGGACAGTTCCTGAAGCCTCAAAATTATCTCCTATTTTGATTAAATTGGATCGATGATTTACGTCATATAGTGTTCGACAAAGGATGCAAAGCTGGATGTCAAAGGGGATTAAACAATTCCTCTAGTATATGTGACAACAGTCATCTCTTTATCTCTACTTTTGGTACAGGATACCTTCTTTGGTTAACTGACTGACTCAGGAACACCTTTGAAACAATGCTGTAAGCGGCCCCATAAAAATACACCATATGCCAACGCTATTCATTCATCTTCCAGCACTTGGTTATGGGACCGTGACTGAATTTTATATTTGTAGAGTATACCTCTAAACCAGGCTGTGCATCTCAATGTAGTGTTCGGTATCAAGTTATGTACATAGGCTCATCATCTTGGAATTCGACAGAGGCATATTCTCACTAATTTTTACTACTTTTAGGATTCTTTTTGAGCCAAAGGCCAAACCTTGACCATATATGGAGTAGCAGATCGCATTCCGTCACTTTTGCCACCCATGTGGAGCGGTTAGACGAGATACGGAATAACACGATGACATATTCAATGATATGCCGTGGTCTACGGTGGCTCATAGGGGACATGCATTTTATTTTACCAATTTATTTATTTTTTTGCTATTTTCTACCTCAGTTGAAATGTTTTAACTAGAGTTGAAATAATTTCTACCTCAGTTGAAACGTTTTAACTCGTCAAAATATTGAACGTGCTCCTCCTGTTCATTGGCGAAAATCTACAGTGGCATTCGAAAGAAATCTACAAGGTTGTGTGTATCTGAAACCCAACTATATGCTTCCAGTTCTCCCGATCCAAAACACAATGAACACTGATGGGTAACATTGTATCTTTAAACGGGTAATGACCCCAGGTCAGGTGCAATGCAGAAGTACCAAAATAAAATACTTCCAGAAATTGTTCAATTAGCATGAAGTACAATATTATAGTGTATACTCACTAGGGCCATGAAGTACAATATTATAGTGTATACTCACTAGGGCCATGAAGTACAATATTATAGTGTATACTCACTAGGGCCATGAAGTACAATATTATAGTGTATACTCACTAGGGCCATGAAGTAGTGCATTTGTGCAAAATAGTTGATTCTGAGGTGAAAACAATTCCTATTGTTCTCTGTAAACACATGAAGATAAACGATAACCAGAACCAGATTTGGCCTACGACTACATATTGGAACAGCGAGTATGCTGTATCAAGCTGGTTCTGGTTATCGTTCATCTTCATATGTTTATAGAGAGAAATATGAGGTTTTCGCCTCAAAATTGGCTATTTTGCACGAATGCACTACTTCACGGCCCTGTTATTCGAGAATGATGAGATTCAGTGCCTTGAAACTTTTCTGAGTATACAATATAATATTGTACTTCATGTTAACTGTACAGTTTCTTGTATATGTAATATTTTATTTTTGGCACTTCTACCGCACCTGTTCTGGGGCCATTTACCCATCTAAATTTACGTGGTCCTAGTTGATGAACTGCTATAGCGGTGTGTCAAAGGATATATCCTATAGACCTACATCATTCAATACGGTGTTACAGAATCGGACAATAATCCATTTTTTTGTGTGTGTGAGGATCATACCATGAAGCCAATACGTGAAGTTCAAAACGGAAAAAGTCCACATATAATGAATTAATTCTAAAACACAGACGATGTCAATTTTTCGGAAAGAAATTCGTTTTAAATAATTCCCTTTGATATACCTAAAGCTTTGTATATAGATTATGGTTTGATCATTATTTAGGGTAATATCCAGGAAAACAGAAAATAGTTGGAAGACAGAGAAACTATCCGAAGAGCCATCCAGATTCGCCATAGCTGGAGTTACATAATATGTCCAAACAAAATACGACCTGTTTTGTTTATACCGTGGTAATATAATGGGTGCCGCCAAACGGAGGACTATTTCTCCTGCGATACCCTCCGTTAAGTCGGAATGATAGAATATTTCTCAATTCCAAGTCGATATCAGTACAAATGATGTGGAAGGTCATCGACTCTTCCAATATACGCTGCAAGGTACTGCCAAAAAATATTTAGTTACAAGGTCGAAAGATATAATTGTGGATCGAATATATTCCAAGCCAAAATTATTTTTCACCTATCCTGTCAACCCAGTCGTTATGTTTGGGTTGATCTTCGATATCTTCAACCCAGTATGTACCAAACTTTCGTGGGTAAGAGCGATCAAATATCGACAGAATCACAGTGAGGCGCGCCTATATCAACGAACAACGGAATCTCAGAAACATTGTGTGAAACCCATCTGTGGAAGTTTATACATGTATGAGCAGATTCTATACATAAACTACATCGTTCCCACATATCATACCCACACATTGCGCAATACAACGATTGATATAGATGAGTAATTGCACCAAACTATACCACGCACTACATTTCATGACATGAACAGTGTTCCAGCTCCGCCAAAACGAAAAGGAAATAAACAGTGACATGTGTGAAAATGCAAGTGAGCATCAAAGGTTCGACAGCTGACTGGGATCTCACTGACGAACATGCTGGAATCACGTCTTCACCTATAAATGTGTCGTTCACGACGTGCACTCTTGTACAGGAGGTTTCACTCTTGTACAGGAGGTTTCAGTCCACAACCACGGATTAATATTATACACCAAAACTGATTTCGCCATCACCCCCAAGGAGCTGCATTCTACGCCCATAGTAAGGGATTACGAGAGAGCAGCAATACCATATTATATGTTCACAGCGGGATTCAAGAGCGGTGTTTTTAAATCAGACGTTCGGGGCGACACAGAAAGGGGTGGTGATCAAGGTTGGGGTGATATTGTTGAACAACTTGTGTAGACTTGATCTCAGTAGCTATATAGCAGTTGTTTTATAGTAGCAACCTTCTACAGTGGATTCCTAGGACTTGCAGCGACTTTCTACATCACTCTCTTTGCGCAGCGGCCTTCTACAGCGGCTTTCTGTAACATCGCTGTGTTTTACAGCGGCCTTTCTGCATGAGCTTTCTACAACATCTAGTTGCAGCGGCTCGCATAATGCGCAATAACTTTATGGACTTCTGCTTTCTCCCAGATTGAAAATCGCATCTACCCTACCCGTATCTAACCTTCATTACACGGTCATGGGTCATTGTTCACTGTCCACCAGTTCTTGATTGAACAAATGCATAGAATCGACATCTCATCATCAGAAGCTGTAGAAACGATATATGATAGGTGGATGCCCCCAATAATCCGGGCCCGCAATCCACTAGAAGCGACATATAAAAAGAAGGCAACTTCTTGTTACTCTTACATGACCAACACACTATGGCATTTCTTTCTTTGGCAAATACAGCTTACTTTTAATTTCTCAAACACTGCTCACTCAGTCTATAGCATTTTTTTGTTTAACACATGCATCCATCTTCAGAAGCTGTTGAAGAATATGATCGATGGACGCTTCCGTTAATCAGGGCTCATAATCTCCTACATGTGGCATTGTAAGGTTATAGGTTATACCAGAAGTCCATCAAATATCATGAACTTCTGGTTTTACTTTTTCTCGCTTTTACATTGCCATCAACCTGCAGCATTTCTTGGGTTAACACTGAATGCAAATGAGTTATAGTTCACCTCACTACCACTAACCATAAATCTGATGGTCTTGTATTTCTGTGTTTTAACACAAACCCATTACAGGTCACATATTCAGTCACATTGTGCATTATGGTCTAGCTATCTCAGTTTTTGGTGTCACTGCTGAAGCGCGACTGAGATAAGTTGGCCACAATCTACCGTAAAACGTCTGGGAAAATGAATTGAGGTATGTCAAATAACTTACATACAACCGTTTATCTCCATATCTATATGGCACATAGATGATGCATAGTCTGAAAGCTCTTTTAAATACCAACTTGCTTTGCCCATGAACAAATTAAGAAAATTGAGTCGCTTTTGTTTTGGGTCGTATGTTAATGAGGCACGCGCTCTCGAGAGCAGGATCATGGATGACCCAACACTTCTTACAGAGAGCATCGCGGCACGAGTGTCGCACATCCCCAACCACCTGGCACCGCAATCATCGCACAGGACGACCGGGAAGAATATTTCTAAAATTTAAATTCTTCCATAACGGCCTCGTAAGGCAGATATCCGCCTACCAAATATTACCTACAATCAATCAATCAATCGCCATGTTGACATACGATGCGAATCGAAACAGATAATAAACACAGGTATTAATCCACGTAACATTACACGAGTAAGTCAACAGCTAAGATGATAATGAATGTTTCAATGAATATTAATGCGCACGAAACCTGCTGCCAAAAGATCGTGTATCATAGAACGCCGCTACAGAAGACCGTTGCAAAATATAACGGTGTTCTAAAAAGCCGCTATAGAAGGCAGCTATTAAAAGACGATGTAGTGTAGAAAGCCCCTGGAGAAGGCCGCTGCCAACTCAGCAGTGTTGTAGAAAGCCACTGAAGAAGGCCGCTACAAAATGAACGGTCCCGAGTATATCACAGTAGAAAGCCACTGACAAACGACAGTGTATCATCGAAAGGCGCCACATAAGGTTGCTGCAAAAAGTACTGAGTGTTGTACAATTTAGTCCCTGTTCCATTTCCTATTTTCACCGGAGTTCAATACCAAAGTCATTGAAAATATTAATCGATTTTTTTGCGGGACTGATAGAGGTGAACTAAGATGTATTACGAAAATCAAAATGAATGGTTTGTACATGTACATTAAAAAAACATTCCCGAGCAGCATAAAGTGGGGTCACTAAATGCGTTCTGGGTGTCAGCTTCAAATATTTACCCAGAAGACAAGAGTCTTCATAATCCAGCACATGTCAATGTTATGTATATGACGTAATACAGTTCTCAAACAGCTCATGTATTTGTCGTTGTGCGGTTACATGGATATAAGACAGAACTAGACAACAATACCAGAAATGCAATATGGCCACTCAACTCGAGGTTATTTAACCCTGATTGCTGTGTGACACTTTCACATACATCAAAACTGAATTAAGCCTTGAAGTGCAAGTCAACATGGCAGGATGGTCCCTATGAGTGAGCGTCTGTACGTTGTGACATCACACATTGTATCTTGAAAGCACATCCAGGGAAGGCGGAACAGGGGGGGGGGGAGGGGCGGAGGGGCCATGCCTCCCCCCCCCCCGCCCAATATTTTCAGCAAAACAAAAAAACACGCACGCGACACAAAACCAAACAAAAAAGGCAGAGAAAGAAAAAAAATCCAATAGAGTAAAGTGGAAAAACATATCTGTATTGAACGCAGATTTTACTGCCTAATAAGCATGAGGGGTATCTTTGCTCATTCGCATTCATAAGGTGAACTTTGTTCGGCACCCTTTGTTAGTGCCCTGGTCAAAGCTTAATTAACCGTCACAAAACATTATTGCAGAAAATTATAAAATAGGGCTATATCACCAAGCGCCTCCACTCAAAGTTTCTCAAATTTGGCGATACATATCGCATGCTGATACAAGAGACGAGCGTATAGCGTGCAAAATTTAAGGCGTTACGTTTCGTAATTTGTGTCTATATCCGCTTAATCTGGAGCTAGGGGCCTTATAAACTCATGTATTTTAAGATGCTCATGGTGTTCATATGAACAATCACAATCAAAGCGTGACTGAGATACATCATACTCTAGAAAACGAATTTAAAACGAAAACTCATATGGATTAAGAATACTGATTAGCGATACGTATTTGACACTTTTGAAACATCATGATGTCTTGCCGGCATCATTCAAAACTGTTGAACGCTTCTCTCTTGCATTTTCTAGCATACTATAGGATTTCCTTTTCTTCAATTTGGTGTTAATGCTGTTATATGAATTAGGTCTTTGGATAATGGAAGCAGGAATTCTTTAATGGACGACGGCTGAATCTCCAGTGACGGACAAGAGGCTCGTATTTCGACTGAAATGATATATATTTAATATTAAAATTATTTATACTTCCGAACATCATCATTTGCTTCAAGGCGAATATTTAGAAGAACAAGCGCTGGATGAGCGCAAAGACCTCCGTCGAGGCAACAGGGTCAGTAGGGGAATAGTACATCACTGAATAACATAGGGCCGGATGCCAAGCTCAATTTTGCATTTGTTGGACGTTAACTTCACCAATGGTAATTAACCTGAGATTGAGGGTTCCCCACTAGCATGTCCAGCTACGGATGTGGAAGTCACATTCCCCGCAAATAATATTTCTTTGATTTCACGTGCTTGAAATATTGGGGTATGGAATAGAGTATATTGATGGAAAACCTGGAATACTGCTTGAGACATTAGGCCCCTTCCCACCCACACCTCCCCATGAGAGGACGCCCCCACCCAAATCAACACGTTAGCGGCAGAAATGAGACCCTGTGTGCCTAGTTTTACCAACTTGCTTGTGATTTTATGCTATAGACCCTACACATCAACACTTCATATTTTGTATGTGTACAGTATAGCATCCTCATTGACAGAATCCTCTACAAAACACATCTGATTTTACCGACACTCCGTTCTGATCTGTCTCAGCATCATGTGCTGATTCAATGAGCTCGGAATAATTTTGTATACTGGTGTTACAGGTCACCTTCACCATAATGTATCAATTACCATGGACTTGTACATGTATCACATTCATATTGAATGGTGATGGCTGATGAGAATATTGCCCATATGGAACAAATGGATGGATTCCAGCGAATAAAAAGTTCATGTTAATCATAAACAACATACAATTAATAATACTATCAAATAATTATGTATATTCCTTGTCGACATCAATATAATACAGACAATATTATGACTGAATCAGGGTAACAGATATCCAAGGGTATATATGTCTACACTAAACTGAAGGAGATCCTTGATGCGTATTATATTATGTTGTAAAATTTCACTTGCTAATCTCGATTATGTTGCTTATTGTGAAAATAATGAAGTTATGAAATTAAATTTAGTATGATTGCCCATTACCCTCAAATCAGAAATATCTTCAGCAGCTGAAGTTAAGCCAATCATAACAATATACAACACCATGGTATTGTTGTAATATCACCCAGGTATTGATCTTTGGTTAAGAATGTAATGAGATACATATACCTGTTCTTTGTGTTATTCTGTATGCAGTTCATTCTGTATGTATTTTATACATGTACATATACCAGAAGTGGAATTGAAATTTGAATAAAATAATCAAAATATGTTCGGTTTTCACCTCTACTCAGGAAATGGAGTCTTTGTTTCTAGAAGCTAAATCATTTCAGACACATTCAAGTCCTCAACTGGTCAAGGGAGATAATTTTGTAAAAAAAAACAAAAAAAAACAAAACAAACAAGCATAGATCCACACTGGCGCAGACCAGAAAGATTTATGACCTTTGATGATATTTGTGGAGCATGCTGCAGGACTTCAACTTTCATGAATCTGATATTATCCCCATTTTACGTGATATTTTTGCCATAGCACCGATAAACTAGATCCCTTCATTTATGTGGTCTAGATCCAGGAGCTATTGGGGGCTGCAGGTTTTGTAACAGTTAGATCCAATTATTCTGAGAGAAGGAATGAAGTCCGGCATGGTTGTTTTAAGTTAAAACTGGGCATCCTTGAAAATGTTTGACCGATTGACACATGTATCACTCTGCCAGTGGTCATTACATGCGTAATGTTTATTTCCTGAGAAATCAGCTTTTCACCACCTCTGTCATTCCACACCTTTCTGACACAGCTGAACCAATCAATAGTCTCTTTTGGTTTTTCCATTTCATCCAGTACATCCATTGTGTAACAGTCCTGTTGCATCTGATATCAGAAGTGCTAACCCTGCAAGTTTGAATCAATTGTATACATATTTAATATCAAAACTCACTTCATTGAAAATGTTGATGGCCTTCATTATATTTCATTCTTTCGTCATACACAACAAGATGAAATCCATCATACCAGTTCGCACCTTTCATACGTGTACTTAATAGAACTGGAGCCTGACCATGGTACAAGAATTTGCAAAAGTATGAAATGAGAACTGAGTACTATGAGAACTTAATCCAATCTATGAGTGATCAATAATATGAATTCTGCAGAACGATGATGGATCTTGACCACTGGTTGGATTGGAGTTCATGTTAGTGGCATGAGCATGATAATAATCCAGTATATCATAATCTAGAACAGGATTGTTTATTATCAGTAACTTCTCTATGGAGCAATATTTTGACAACGAAAATTAGATCACAAAAGAGAAAATGTATACTGTGTTTGAGAAATATTTCTGCCTCCCCATTGGAAGGCGAAATTTGAATGAATGGCCTGTGTTGTCAGTGTGTCTGATGTCCCCCTTGCAAAGACAAGAAAATTTTCTATGTAATTTATTATTTATTGATATATTTATTGATTTTCTTTTTGTCTAATTGTCTTCTGTTCAAGTCATTTGGCATTGGTAAAACCTGAAATGTATATCATGATCTCCTTATTTCATCTAGTGATACTGTCTGTTTGGTTCCAGATCACGGGGCTGAACAAAGCATGTGAAATGTGATCGTATGGCAAATAAATGCCCAGTGGTATGTCCAGGGCTTAAAACTATAAAAAAATAAAAAATAAAAAAAATGAAAAAAAAAATGAGAAAGGTTCCATCCATGCTATCAGTCAAAAATCTCAATAATGTAGGCCTACATGTGGAATGTAGACACTCCTTTGTTTCAGCTACAATTCAGAATAAGTTTTCAGAATATTATCAGGTTTTAACAAGGAAATTCTTCTTCATCAACAAGTGTCACAGCACACAATGTGGATGTCACTAAACTATGTATATTATTTATCAGCTTTATTAAATAAGTTTACAGACTCACGCAGGTAGATCAATTTGGTGCTTCTGCAAAATCAAACCATTATTCAACTGCCAAATGCCAAGATAAATAGCCCCCCCCCCCCGGAAATATAATTTATCAGCAAAATTTAGAATAACTGTTTTTAAACAACCAGGCTGGTGGATATCATCAACTATCAAAAAAATCAGGGCATCGTCGATTGTGCTGTTGTCTATCAGTGAGTCAGTCAGTTTGATATGCAACAACAACAACTTAGACTATTTGGTTGGCTTCGACATAAGTCATCAGCCGACAAATACTTTACGATATATAGAAATGACGGGTGGTGTACTATGAATCATTGAGTTGTAATGACATCAAATGGCGACAATAAACTTACCAGAAAAACGGCAAAAAATCGCATTGTCCATCTCTACAAGCTGGAGGGCCGCCATGTTAAATCTTCCGGTGTATGGGAGGACAGGACCGGATAGCTCTGGTTTCGAGATTGAGGTGGAACCCGACTACAGAAGCAAGGCCCACTGCAATGCATTGCAATGGGGAACCCCATTATTTCAATTGTGTCCAAGGAAAAGTGCCTCAAGATTTCGTTGGGAACCATAACAATCCCTGTTGGAAATACTATGAGTCGTGGGTTCCCCATACGACAATTATTTGGCGGGAGATTTCACGTTGCGCTCCTAGAAGCAGGCAAAATTAAAAAAATTCACACAGGCGAAAATTTCTAGTTGTAATATTGCTAGAAATACGCTAGAACGTATCTCCGGCTATGTAAGACCCCTGGAGCTTCCGGGGCCTAGGCGGCCCCTCGACCATCGCCTATTGGGCTGTGATAATGGCCCCTCCAATCTCCAACTGCTTCCGCCGTGCCTGTTACTAGCAAAGCTTCGAGTATACAACAGTCCATGGTCCACTGATGAACACCTGTTAATTAACTACAGTTATTCAAACTGGATGGTTCAAACGGCTCTCAAAGACAATGTTCCCCAATAGCCGAGCATAATGACATAATTGCGCAAGATGACAAAAACAAAACGTGACGTTGATATATTCGGAATTATTCGAGTGCCATAAGACTTCGGAAGCAATAATTATGCGGATTCAATTTCGAACTGCTAAAATATCCCACGATTATCATAACAATGTATTCGAAGAAACATTGAAATACTTCAGATGGAAGGGCCAACAAGTCTCTCAGTCAACATTAATGGTATTGGTACGTATATCGATCCGAAAAGTCTACAAGCAACCGGTAATCGCAAACTAATACTTTCTTGCTCTAGAGGTTGTGCTATCCTGGTTTATGACACTGTTATATTGGGGAATAACAGACAATAAAGAAGGTTAAGAAGCAGTGACATTTTTTAGACTGTACAGCATACTGTGCAATATTGCCTAGCTTCTCAAATATAGATAGCACTGTTAAAACTGTAACCCTATAATTTTATATGATCACCGCATGGGAATGCTTCAAATCACGAAAGATAATCTAAGGAAAGCGTTCTACCGCAAAAATTTGACATCCTAATTCTGAAACGATCGAATCATTGGAAATAGATTTCCAACGAAGTCTGATTTAATGTTCCCAGATTTAACACATTGTATGTTTGCGTGTTTCTATATGGGGAAGCTAACACGGCCATTGATTTTCCAAGCAAAACACGAAGAGCTTTTGAAACATGCCTGATTTGACTACAATGACGATGTTGACACAATGTCTGTCAATAACTGGCACTTCTGCGATATGAAGAGATATGACAATGTGAGAGAACAGAAAAGCGCTCTATTTGATAGTTTCGAGTATTGTTCCATGTTGTTCAGCACGAGTATCTAACGTGGTGCGATATCAAGTACGATAAGCTGTTAATTAGTCTGATAATCCAGACATCATACGCAAAACATTTAAAGCCAATTTGACCAATGGGGGCCGTCACAAAATAGCAATATTTTATTTCATTATAGTTTAAACCCCTCAATCTGGTCATTTCATCCTGTGTAATTTTAGTTGCTTGGGAGCCGTGCTTCTAATTTGTTAATCATTTATATAGTTACGTGTTTGAATGTCAACTGAGGGTTGTGATGATATAATAAACCCCAAAGGAGCCCCCTTCGATTAGTATTCTTATCATTAAAACAGCCCCTCAACGCAATCTGCGGATTGAGAATATTGAAATCTCCGATTTGCACAATCACCGAGGATGGTCGAGTCTCCATTTCCTGCGTTGACAAGCGCAGAAATATTTCAGATAATAAAAATATCATTTATTGCCTCATAATTTATACGATACGATCGATATAAAGCGTTGGATTATTTTCCAAAGAAGATTGACCGCATCCATTTGCATCTCTCACCAAGCTCCTGCTAACTTGATTACATCATGGAGCCTACTATGGCTCCATGATTACATACACGGTACAACCTGGAACAGCAAACCTTCGTTGATCAACCGATTCTCTGTGAAATTCGACATTCCGCAACCAATAAATGACTTTCAATAATGAGTATTTATTCTTTATTGCATAGAAGCTTTGTTTATCTAATTATACGCTTCAGTTTACATTATTCCTATACAGACGCATCACATATGAATTCAGCATGGTATGAGAAATATTTTGCATAATATATTGCATATATGGTTATCAGACCACATGTATAGTTTATGATAAAGCAGTGTGGATCAGTGTTACCGTGCAGTTTAGCGGTAATCTTGCATCAGTGTTTCAAACCGTGAAGATTTTCACTATCCTGCTCAGAATATGTTAAAATCCAGCTGCTATGAATAATTACAGACCTACCCAAAATGTCCCTATGTCGGAAATTTTCATCGTTCAACCATTTTACTCCCCCAAGTGAATATTGTCCCTGTTGTGAAAATTTCATGATGTTGTTGTTTGAGGACCCCTTAATGGGGAAGTTATAACAACGATTCCGATTATCTGTAGATAGCCCATGCTGATAACCTTTAGGGACCGAAGCATCATGCAGCACGAAACGGTGTTCTATCGTAGAAGTGCACGTTAAAGGGGACTGACAACCATTTGATTGGACATTAACATGACAGGTAAAGTTTTGTTAGCTTCAGCCCTTGGGTTCTGGCAGTTTTGTTTTACTATTAATGGCCATCAAAAGTAATTTCATCTCAAAGAACATGGAGAACAGACAATTCTATAAGCGGCACTGGTCCAATGACCAAACCATCAGGTTCTGTGTGGATTACCGCAACTTGAATCGCCGGACCGCTCGTGACACATTTCTGCCTCGATTGGACGAGACTATAAACACATTTGCCAGTTCGAAGTACTTCTCAGTGTACAATTTAAAATCGGGGCGTGTTAGGGAATTCAATTTGACCCCGTCGAATTTTGTTTTCTTCCATGAACTTTTTTTTACCGGTGTATAAGAAGACTGTCCCAAAAAATGTCCCAGTCTTCTTAAAATGTCTTTCCAAGTTGAAAATCAGGATCAAAATGTCCTAGCTCTATTATTACAGTGGTGTGGGACATTTTTTCATATCGAGCGTTCGTTCCCTTCACATCGATACTCTAGATACCAAATCACTAACTTGTAGTCGATTCCCTTCTCTTACCTTCAATCAGTTTGTCATACGATCATTATAATTCAGTTTACTTAGATGAAATGTTGGCGAAGACATTTATGGTAAATAAGTCTTATTTTGAATAGTTGAATTATCTTTTCCGCGTTATATACACAAATAAAGCAAGAAGATGGGATGAACACTTTAACCAAATATCTTCACGTGCGTCCATGTATGAGAGGTACCTGTGAATCACTCCAGCAATGTCGCGGCCAAAGTGAGACAGCCAGATCTTCGCGCGTCTGACATTTCACGGGGACGTCTGCTAACAGAAATCTTTACAGTACTTATTTGACGGGCTGTTTGCTGCACTTGTTAAATGAGCATTCCAGTGACAAAAACAAACCTTGGAAATTGACTCAACGCCTCTTCTTTAAATCTTCGGGCAAACGCTATGGGGAATACCTCGAAACATCACATAGCCGAAATGGTGAACCCAAAACAGACGTGATCCATGTTCGTCATTTTGCGGGACAATCTTGTCAGACATGTAGTCGCTGTCAAAGGTGGTCGACGGTGAAACAGTTATATACTAACTGATTGCGACATCAAGACGCTGTTCAGGAATTGGGAAAATATCATTTGAAAACGCATAATTTACAATAATATGAACGACTTTTTGTGAAGTGCCATACAATACCTGTATAAAAGGAGAAACAGATGTTTAATTTCTTGTTTTATATAGAACTTAAGTGATCTTGAATTTAAACAAATGTATTACCTTGAAAACCCACCTTCTAATGGTAGATGGAGTTCTGCAGAAATTTTTGCTACTTTTGTGAGAATACAAGCGCCTAGTCCGTCATTCAATATTGAACGATCGTGCATTAAAGAATTTCTGCGTCCATAATCCAAAGACCTAACTCATATAACAGCATTAGCATCAAATTGAAAGAAAGCAATTATAGTATACATAATCATAGACTCAACCGTATCATGATGTTCCAAAAATCCCAAATCTGTATAACTGATCAGTATTCTTAATCCATATGGTTTTGTTGTATCAGAATCCACAAATAACTTGGACGAAGAGTACAAAAATGACAGAACCTCTTATATAACTTAAAATTCCTTCTCATGCTCAAAACGTTATAAAGATGCAATCTCTATATATGACTGATGTGGCGAAAGATATCCAACTCCTTCGAATGCTTGTTTCTTTGAATGCTTGTTTCTTGATACGATAAGGCATACACGAAAGTCTTTCCAATAAATTACTGTCATTTAGCGGTGTGACGAAGAGCCACAGGGAATTCGGACTACAGAACAACGTCGTGTTCACAACCTCAAGGCTTTCCCTGAAAAGTATTCTTTTATCAAGACGAATTTTCCAGTAGATAAATGATATACCTCCCATAATAACTTTGAAACGTTACAGATCTGCGTCCGATTGGATTGGCTTCTACAGTGGATGGAAGTGTCCGTAAAGCAGCAAGAGGAGGGTTCCAGCCAGGTTTTACGGGAAAGCCAAGCCAAGCTTTATATTACGGGGAGACGGGAGGCGATGTGCCCGATGCTAGTTGACTGGCGGCTCTGATTGGCTGCTCTCATAACATCACAGTGACGTCATACTGTCGGGGAGTATTTGTAGGCCGATTGTGCTGTTTTACTTTCTTCTTCGAAAACTCATGGGTTATGATAGCGTGTACATCCTAGATAGTTTCCTCTCATAACTCGAGGCAAGAAACATGTGAAATGGCTGTCATTTAAGGCCATCATAAGTATTTTCATCGCTAAGAACATCTAGAATTGACAACTCTAAGAATGACCAAAACATCAAGTTCTGTCTGGATTAACGGAACCTGAATCATCGAATCACTCGTGACATTATTTCTGCCTCGATTGGACGAGCCTATGAATATATTTGCCGGTCGAAGTACTTGTCGGCTTTTTTCGGTATTTTTTTTTTTACTTAAAATCGGAGAACATGAGGCATGTAACATGGACCAGCTTGGATACTTTTATCTCAAAGTGCGCCATTTGGCCTTAGCAACATTCCTGTCATCTTTCAACTCGTGTTTGGCATTTCCGAAAGATGTGCTGGTCTTCTCCACCACCACAGAGAAACATATGGTCGAGGTGGAAGTCCAGGAGTCTGGTCTCCGAGTTAAACCAAGTAAGTGTCGGTTCCTGAGAAGTGAAGTATTTGGGCATACTGTGTCGAAGGATGGCGTTCAGACCGACTCTATAATGTTGGTAATGTTGTCTGACTTGACCGAAACCTGAGAATGGACTAGAACTCGGGGGTTATTTTTTTTTTACAGAAGGTAAATCCACAAATTCTCCAAATCTGTTGAAGAGACAGGATTTATAGAACGGTACTTTGAAATTGATAGTCACAAATGGGAGATGGTAAAACAATTTGATTATTACAGACTGGAATTCTAGGCATTCACGAAAAACAAGGCGACGGATCGGCCTTGGCAAGCGCGACTGGGAATTCCCCTCGCTGATGATCTATTGTTGGTACAATCGGTTCAAACTGGTTTGAACCCGTTCAAACCGGTTTGTATGCCATGGCCCTTTTGGCTAGAATGGAGGATAAACGGATAGGCTCCGTGACACTGGGATCAATCTCCGTAGGCTCCTCAGTACTTAGCGGTGGATCGACCTCCATGAGTTCCTCGACTCGAGGTAACGGGTCGACCACTATGAGCGCTGAATCGTCGGGTATCAAGAGTGGCGAGAGATGGCCAGGTGTATGCCTATGGATGAGACATTGATGGCGGCTCGATTAACTTGGATGTTTGAAGAATCTACCACAGCCCTCACATAGATGCGTGGGTGTCTCATTCAGTGCACGTTTATGAAGGTGTAAATTGTCCAAACAATTAAATATCTACCCGCAGATCGTACAGGTGACCATCTAAGGGGTTGATGGATTGTCTACTGGAACGGGTCATCCGGCTTTAAAGCCGGACTAAGGTCTAAATCATATTTAGACCTATATCTCTATAAAATTGAAGCAGGCCTTCTCTCTCAAATTTCGACATCGTAAACTATCGCTTCCTGGAAAGTAATATTCCAGTGGGACCTTCATATGGCGTATACATATCTCGCCTAGTAGCATTTGCTAGATCCTGTGTTAAATGTGACGATTTTGATCAACGTCAAAAAACATTGTTGCAGAAACTTATATACCGCCAAGCGCCTCCACTCAAAGTTTCTCAAATTTGGCGATACATATCGCATGCTGATGGCAAAATACGAGCGTAGCGTGCAAGATCTATGGCGTTACGTTTCGTACCTTGTGTCTAATTCCGCTTAACCCGGGGCTAGGGGCCGTATGAACCCATGTACTTCAAGATCCTCATGGTGCTCATTTGAACAGTCACAATCAAAGCGTGACTTAAATACATCATTCTCTAGATGACGACTTTACAACGAATATCATATGGATTAAGAATACTCATCAACGATACGGTTCACCGCTTCTCTCTTGCAGGAAACTAGACTATGCTTATCATAAACATGTAGGGAAAACTTGGGTAAGACAGAGAAAAGTGAGCAAAATATGCTCCGTCATCATGACGTACTCTGGTGTATAACTGCTCCAATGCGGTTCACAAATTAACGGGTGGTCCAATCGTGGGATTTGTATAGCATCCCACGATGCCAACACTCCGGTCCGCGTATGTGGTGTACTTTTCCTTCATCCGAGTGCGCATCCGAACGTCCCTGCATTTTCTCTACTGCTCCACCAGTGCGCATGCGCGTATCACAGTTCCCTAGGGCACTCGAGACAAGGGCTTACAGAATTAACCAGAGCTTCAATAGACCCATGCCCCGAGCCAATGGGTTATTGCTCAGGGGTATATAAGTAGAAACCTAGATCAAAGAGCGCATCAGAAAATGCACATGCGCACAATGACGTCTCAGTCTTACCGTGACCAGGAAACTATATGACGCAAATCAACGGCAGCGTTCCAAAGACCCCACATCGGACCCTGTATGGGCCACATACACCCCCATTTATCCTACCATTCCAACGCAAGCTGTGCTTTCTCTACAACTGATGAATTCTTAGATTAAGTCATTGGTCTCAGTTTGTGTTCTCTAAATTCACACCAGGGTCTCCAAGGTCCACATGGCCGCCCCTGTTCTAGTGAAAAGTAATAAAGGAGTGTAGCATCCCAACATTTCCTTTCTCTACTACTCTGTCCATGACCTCATTGATCAACCGGGAAATCACCCCAGTCTTATTATACACCACGAGAGCTTCACTGAGACATCAAGCATGCCACATTTGGATCCAAGGTGATCCATAAATCGCCTAAAAATCACAGGTGCCGCTGCTCTTTCTCTACTACCCCTCGACTGTGCATACGCACTGTGACATGACCGGTTAACATGGACAGCAAACCAGTCTTGCTCTACACCACGAGAGTTCCAATACGACATCATACACGCGACATTTAGACCCATGGTGGCTCATATATCGCTCAAACACCTCCATGCGCATTCTCTACTAGTGATGACGTCACAATTTCTCTCCATAAACTTCTCTGGGCAACCTGTAACCATCTGGGCCATATATACGCGGTAAGACTGACCCTGGGATCGTGTGTATCCATTTCAGACTACTTTCGGCAACTGCTAGAGGGAATTTCCAGAAATCAATACCACGTGACTTCGTCAGCCAATCAGCTAAAGTCTACGAACGTAACCCCAACGTAACCCGCCATTTTCGAGTCATGTGATGATCTACTTGTTCAAAATTACAGATCTACCACACCTCTTGGATGATACGAAAGTTATTCATACCTATATATTTTGTAAGCCCAGGCAATATCTGTTTCCGGTGATGTATGAAAACCTGTAATTTTTCAAAGTTTTCGAGTCTGTTCTCCGCCGGATGAAGGCCGAACAGAATCCGGTAAAACACCGGATATCGCTCCGCGATAATGGAGACACACGATTCGCAAGCCATCTTACGGATGGCGAAGTGTACGCAAATGCTTCTCTGGGGTCACTATAGGGTCCACATACATCTCCAAGATTTATATTCCACTCGTCGCCCCTATGGGCTATTTTGCAGGAGTATATATGTATAATGTACCAATGCGCACCCAAGCGTATTAGCGGATTCTCTACTACTGATGGTAGATTATGTCATTTCTCCCCGTAGTCTTCTCTGAATTGGAGCGATATGCAAGAGGTGGGAAGAATTGACGACGTCTGGTGACTAAAAAGCAACCATATGACTCTACAGGAAAATATTCGTCGACACCTAACATTGAGACCCGAGAATACGGTGGATTCTCGGACGAAGCCTTAGTATCTCAGCTGCGCTTTTATTGCAGCTGTTCATGTGGAGACTATGAAGTATCCACACG